>OMKZ01042580.1:0-26960 GCA_900302535.1 Neoniphon sammara
CAACTTGAATTTATGAGTTAGAGCCTTGTGAACATTGTCATTGGTGGAAAATAAACAAGATTTTGTTGTTTAAGTTTATGTACATGTCTGTCCATTGATTCAGTTGTCTACCAAAATCCATTTGAATTAAAAATGTTGCTTCTTGAGTCAAATATTGTTATGCGATTAAAATGCGATTAGTGAGTAGTGTCCCGTTCTGAACACAGCCTTTGTAAAGGTCCCAGAAGTTCTTGCCAGCTGAGGTTGCATCTGATGGTGCCGATAGTGACTTGCCGAAGCTCCAAGATTCATTGCAAGAACGATGCATCCCGTCCCCAGCGCTGTAGTTTACAATACACAGCAGACAGCAGAAAAACAGCTGGGAAAATGAACACCTGCATGTCCTGATTGATCGCATGTGCAACCTCAAGCAGATAGTCCATCTCAACTGTAAGGAAGCATCTCTGTGCTCACTTTCATGAGAGGATAATTTATTTTATTTGTTTGAAAATCTTTGGCATTTTATTTGAAAATGTTACTTTAAAACATTAATGAAAAAAATGGTAAGGTTGATTGACGCAGTCCTTTAAAATTAAGTTACAAGGAACGTGTTCAACTCAAGTCTCAACCAAGGTAAAGACTCCAAAAATAGATCCAAAATAGTTCTTTGGTTCTACTTTTACTTTAGTGGTGTGTCACTGAAGAAGGATCATCACTGAATACAGCCTGTAGCTGAAGGGTATGGTGTGTGTCATGACAAAGGTCTTGTGACCAATGGAAAGGTCATATATGACTCTAGTGTTTAGTAGTAAGTAGTAATATGTGTAGTATTTAAACACACACACACACACACACACACACATCCTTGTACTTCTATCCTTGTGAGGACACTACATTGACTTCCATTCATTCTTCTGTGTGTCCCCACTCTGTGGTTAAAAACAGCATTGTGGTCCTCATAAGGATAGAAGTACAAGAACACACACACACACACACACACACACAAAGATGAACAGGACCAATGTGAATTGCAACTTTTCTTGGTAGCAGTGTTTTTGTTTGTTTTGTTTTTTTTGTTTGTTTGTTTTTTGTTTTTTGTTTTTTGTATTTTTAATAGAGTACATAATGTTTAAGTCCTTATTTTGTCTGTTTTTTTCACATTTCAGAAGAAAAAATAGTAGACATTATTGCATGTTTATTTTATTTATATTTTTATTAAGTTTGATAACAAGCACTGAATTGAATTGTAGGCTTGAATTGTGGTTTACAAACTCAAATTGAGTTGAATCATTCCAAAAATTCCGCCAGCTGGTGAATCGTGATTAAAATTGAATCCTTTCTAAGCCAAAGATTCCCACCCATAGTCATCAAGTTACACGAGTTGCTCAAAAATGCAAAAATGTCTAGTGTAATGTGTGTCTCTGCAAATTATGTGAATTATGTAACAGGGAAAGACACAGAAGACCTGGAGGAAAGACTGAGAAAGCAAAGTCGGCAGCATCCTGTGCAGCCTTTTAACTCCCTCCCTCCCTTCCCAGGATGCTCTTCTTCACTGACTATGGGAATGTAGCCAAGGTGGAGCGCTGCAACATGGATGGCACCAACCGGACCCGGCTAGTGGATTCTAAAACTGAGCAGCCCACCGCCGTGACATTGGACCTGGTCAAGAAGCTGGTGTACTGGGCGGACGCTTACCTGGATTACATCGACGTGGTGGATTATCATGGCAAAAACAGACACACCGTCATCCAGGGGAGTCAAGTGAGTATCAGATTTCACTGTAATGCGCTGCCGTTTGTCTTCCAGGGGCTGCACATTACATGCAGCCATTGTGGACACTTGCAAGGGTAAACGGGGATTTGAAATTTGAACAGACAATTGCCTGCCAGCTCTTATCACAACTTTTTCCTTCTTCAACTGAGAGACTGCAAATTGTTACATGAGGAGTTTCTTAACTCATTTTCTGATTTAGGGTACGGTGCTTTATCGCTGCACGACAGGTGGCATATTCATTTCTTGTGGTTACAGTTCACTCTTCATTTTCATGGAGAGGTCTTTTGAATGGGGGATACACAGTTAATTAAATTTAAGGAGGCGCAGCATATGTGGGCTGTGGTAGCTACAAATGGGCACATCATTAGTCTCTTTCCTGTAGTACACTTTGGAGGCCTTTAATTATAGACTATTATTATTCATAAAAACATCCCTTTCAAGCAACTTAGACTAGTGATTCACCTTCTCTGATGAAAGAAAAAGGGGACATTTCAAGCTCCTCATTGTGTGTGCAGGTGTTCTTGGAATAATGATGCCTGCTTCATGGGTTTGTGGCCTCTGTAGACAGAGAAGCTTCACTGCAAGCTTCATCTGCATGACAAATACAGGACAGCTCCTTTCTGCTGCTGCTCAGTCATGAGTGCCAGTGCAGTACACACTGTCATTTTATTGATTAAGTGCCGTACTTAAATCATAAAATAACTCTAGGAAGATGGAAGGAAGTCTGTATCACCACAGTCATTATGTAAGGCAATCCCTCTAGCTTTTTTTACTCTTTATTATGTTACTTCTGCATATGTAGCACCAGGCTAATGCAATGTAAAAAAAAAAAAGATCTCATGTATAGCAGGAATTACAAACAGTATGTGCTAGGTATACATGAAAGAATATGCAATCACTTTTTAAGTAGCATGTGTGAGGTTGCTTTGGAAACCCTTTTTATTTGAGGCTGCATCCGCAGAGAGAGACGGTTGAGTGGTTTATTTATTATTTATTTATTTATTCTGCCGCATGTTTCTTGGTGCCACCGGTGTTAAGGCGTGGCCCAGTGGGCTCAGGCATACTTCCTGTGAACACAGTTCGTCCACCCTTGTCTGTTCATGCATGGGGGTGTCAGCCTGCTAAATGTAGCATGGAGGCTGTGGTGTCAGGGCCGCCGGAGTCCCTGAGGAGCAGAGTCTAAGTCCTGACCCAGTGTGGGCTGCCAAATGTACAGGCCCCACCGCCTTCTTTCATCCCCCTTGTAATAGTAGCCTGTTTCAAGATAAAAGTCGTTGTTGTTTTTTTCTTTTCCTTTTTTTTTTCCTTTTTTTGCTCTATTCCTCTTGTGTTCTATGTTATTTTTGGATTCAGGGTGAACTAAAGCACACTGGATCTTCTTGTTTTCCAGGTGTCATATATTTATGGATTAGCTTTGTTTGAGGACTACTTGTATGCCACCCACTCTGACTCATCCAAAGGGACCGCTGCTGTGGAGCTACTGAAGATCCATAGGTTTAACATCACTGCGGAGCCCAGGACACTAGCCAGCCTGGGGCGCAACAGAGGAATCCGTGTTTACCACAAACTCACTCGGCCAATGGGTAAAGCACATTTTTTATATGGCTTAATGTGCAAACGTGTCAGAGTCTACTCAGCTCAAATCTGTGTTTGTACTAAAAGAGAACGTTTCATTGGTTGGTAATGGATTCTCTGTCTCTCCTGATTTTGTCTACAGTCAGGAGTCACGCGTGCGAAACGGATGCATATGGGAAACCGGGTGGATGTTCCCATATCTGCCTGCTGAGTGGCAGCTACAAGTCCAAAACCTGCCGCTGCCGCACCGGCTACAGCCTGGGGTCTGACGGACAATCCTGTAAAAGTTAGTACATATTTTGCCCTGACTGCCACCTTGCAAGGTGTAACACTATTTATCATCATATATCCTCTGGTATGGTCTTGTTCTTTCCCATGTAATAACACGATAACTCCTGCTCCCAAGGATTGCTGTTGTGAGCGCTTCATATTCGGGATTAATAAGGATCTTTCTCATGTATGCATGAAAAGGGCAACATAAGGCAGAGCATGTTCTGCATCACTGCCGTTTCTGAATCTGACATGTGCCTTGAAAGGTCAAGTGTCGTATTACAGCACTGGCTGTGCCACACATGCCTCGGCCTCAGACTGACAGTGATAAAGATGAACGCCGGTGAGCGAGAACCCATTTGAAAATGATGTTCCGTTATTGATGTGTCCCAGGCCTGATTCATTATTGCCATATCAGGGTTTTAAGTTTGTCTGAATTTGTTGGCTAGACTGATCAATTGGTGGACATTGTGTAGTTGACAATAAAAGCAGAAGATCAAATTGATGACACAATCTTGAGGCCCACCACATTTCGATCGGGGTAACGAAGCGTCGGGCGGCTCGCCGTGACACATTTGATTTATTCCTCCCTCCTAGATGTTCTGATGACACCAGCTCTCTCTCTCTCTCTCTCTCTCTCCCTCTCTCCCTCTCGCTCTCTC
The DNA here is from genome assembly GCA_900302535.1 of Neoniphon sammara. Taxonomy (NCBI): domain Eukaryota; kingdom Metazoa; phylum Chordata; class Actinopteri; order Holocentriformes; family Holocentridae; genus Neoniphon; species Neoniphon sammara. Next base: position 4,260 of record OMKZ01042580.1, read on the forward strand.
TCACTCGCTCCTTCCTTCTCCCTCAGCATAATGAGATTCGGTGCTAAATGGTAGTGCTTCTTCATACAGCAGTCACGGTGGGGTTTGATATCTGGGTCTCTTGCAATGCTTAATTGTCTCCTGGGTAGTTGGTCTCTCCCTTGCAAGATGATAAATTGAAGTGAGGCATGTGTGGTCCTCACCCCCAGCATCCCAGTCTCCTGGGTAGGTGCTGAGAGCGAGGAGAGGTCTGCTTCTCTCACTGGAAGCCCTCCTTCATTCCTCCTTTGCCTCTGTGGAGGATCCCCAAGGGTTCGGGAACATACAGCCCCCTGAGTGGCTGTCGGGCCGCCAAGGAGCTGCCTCAGCTTTCTAGGGCTCTCTGTTTGCCTTTCTACCCAGACGCCATGCTATTTTAGATCAGAAGCAGTGTTCACAGCCAAGGCAAGTATTGCCATTGTCTCTGTTTGCTCAAGCATTTTCCCTCTCTTACTGTCAGGGCAGTTATGTAGCACAAGCGTGATTGAGGGGGTAGAGTATAGTCATTGGCACTGATTACTGGCTCCATTAAGGTGAATGGATGGCTCTGGCTCTGGCTCACAGATAAGAACAATGTGGCCGGTAAGAGGGTTTAATGCCGGGATCAGCATTGATGAATTAGACCAATTAATTGACAATAAGAGTAAAAAAGGCTTTCGTTGTCTCTTGCCTTGTAGAGCCCAAAAACGATCTTTTCCTGTTCTACGGGAAGGGGCGTCCGGGTGTCATCCGAGGCCTGGACATGAACGTGAAGTCCAGCAACGAGCACATGGTGCCAATCGAAGACCTGGTCAACCCTCGGGCCATTGACTACCACGCAGAATCGGGCTACATCTACTTTGCCGACACCACCAGTTTCCTCATCGGGCGGCAGAAAATAGACGGAAGCAGCCGAGAGACGATACTCAAAGATGGTTGGTCCAATCGCTTCGTTGTGCTTGACTTTTTATGCAGTAGGGCTGTACCCGACTCAGAATTCCCAGTGTCGACTCAGATTTGGCCGTCCAATATAAAGAATGGACTATTGGATGTTTTTATTTTTATTTATTTATTTATTTATTTATTTAACCCCCATAGACTTTCTGCCATCAGAAAACTGGCATGACCTTCTATGTTGATAAACTGCACTAAATTATCAAAGCAAATATGATTAAATCCATCAGTAATAGAAACATTTTAAGAAATATTTTAAGCAAACATTTAAAATCTATAGGCCTAATTCCTTAATAGAGTAGAACAAGATTTTAATTTACCAGCCACTTTGAATTGCCACATAGAATGCATTTTTATTCCATATAATATTTTTCATATAATATTTCATATAATATTTCTGTTACACATTTCAGATTCACTGAAGCTCTTAAGTCATGTGTTTATTTTATTTCAAATAAAAAGGCCTGCTTATCTAAATAAATGTAAACTATAAATTAATAAATAAAGCAACTTATTATCTGAGATGAAAACAAGGTAGTGTTAAGTCTTTCCTGCAACAATAAAATAAAGCATCAGAAAGGGAAGCCACAGGTCTGTGGGCAGGCATATTGCTATAGTCTACTTAGGCTTACTTTCACTTTGTTAATCAGATGTGGAAGCAATGCAGAGTATGTATTTGGCTGTTTTCACCATTGGATAGTGGTCCTCATTTTTTTTCTCCACCAGCTCACTGTTCTGCTTCCTGTGCTGACATGAGCATAGCTATCTCATCTCTTTCTCCACCACTGACTCAAGCTTCTTTGTTGGGCGACATATCACTCCATGTGAATTAATTGCGCATCTACTAATGCTAAAAGGATATAAAAACTTAAATTCATTCCATTTCCTATTGCAATGTAGCCTATTCACACTGCATTTTTAAAAGAATATGTGCTATTTTATTGTGGTATTGCAATGCACACTCTCTTATAAGAAAAAAGACTGATTCCACCTGATCAGTCGGCTGTGGGGGGTCTAAAACTGATGATTCGACTCGTCAGCTTTCAGGGGGCAGCCCTGTTATACAGCATTTCCTCAGTGTAAGTGAAGCTCTCTGCATGCATTATCTCATATTAGTGAGTAATATTTTATGAGTTATATAAAGTTGCAGCCATTTCATACACTCCCAGTGTACTTTGCATTATGATGCAACATCCTATCCCTCAACCTCCTTCAAGAAACAAGTCAAATAAATCATTTATATGAAACTTCATATAAATCACTCTCACTAATCTGCCAGCATGCTGCTGTGTTGACAGCAACCTGAGGAATAGCTGCTATTAAATGAAGTGACAATATGCTTTTATATGCTGCAATCTCTCCACTATATTATTCATTTTGCTTGGCATTATTCAAGGTTTTAAATTAACCTTTTGTCTCCTTTGGTAATGTAGCCAGTGGATTTCAGAATAGCCAGCCAAAGTGAAATTTCACAGGCTAAAACATTTATTCTTTAGATATGACCAAAGGATTGCACAGAATGGTGCATGCATTTCATAATTTTTGTCTTCTCTTTAGCATTTATTTGTATCAGTGTAATTACTTTACTCAGCAATTTCACATTACCCAAGCCTCTAATTAATACAGTAAATCTGCAATGACAGGAAAAGAAAGTAGAGGTGGGAACTGATAAAATGTTATCGATGTTGAGTCATTGATTATTCCTTATTTATCATTGATAGATAGATTGATAGATAGATACTTTATTCATCTCCAAGAGAAATTCCTTGAAGATTCCCTTATCAGCTTCTCTCTTGAACATATTGGTGCGTATTCATAAAACTCGGTGATAACAGCTCTGCACCATGCAAACATAACAGCGTGGTAATTTAAGGTGATTCATAAAGTTACTGTGGTGCTGATTAGTGCAGCGGGATCCTTGATTGCTAAAACTGCAGAAATATCAAAAAGAAAGCACCTACTTACCATGGGGAATCACCGTGCCATATTATTATTATTATTATTATTATTATTATTATTACTATTATTATTATTTTATAAATCCATCTTTCCAAGGGCAGCATTAAACACTGGTCTCAGTTTAGGTCTGTTTTATTCTTTTTTTTTCTTTTTTTTTCAACAGCCATCATTTTTGTGTGTTTATTATTAGCTGGAATAACACCCAACTTGAATTCATCTTCAGTACTGAACTTGAACAGGATACTGTCTGACAAAAGGTAGTGATATTTTTTATGCAGCGATGTACTTTTATGACTTGCTTACAGGACATGCGAATGAGCAGAAGGAGGCGGTTGTGCCAAAATCACAGAAGTGGTAAAAGTCAGGCGGTAAACCCCTTTTATGAATGAGGAGAATGTATACCGCCACGCTAGCACGCACTAGCACTGTGTTAAAAGTGTTGGTGCCTTTTATAAATACGAGCCATTATCTTCAGACTGTTTTTTACGACCAAAAATATTAAATCTGAAACTGAACTGACTGAAGTTCTGCAACCAATCCCAAAATAGAACAAATGATAACTATGAACTTTTCACACCATACTGTTTTATTATTAGTATTAAAGGACCCTTGACTCCACAGCTGTACAAACATCACTCAACTGAACAGTGTGTGTGAGAATGACTTTGAGGTTGTGATGAGTGTTCACTTTACTTCTCTGGGTTATGGGATCAGTTTCCTCATAGCTAAACATACTACACCCTTTATGGAAATGTATTGGCACTTTTTGTCTCTTTTTTCTCACTTTACAGTAGTCACTGTGATATGAGCTTCAGTTATAGGGAAAGTGCTTAAAAAAAGTATCATTTTCACAGCAGACCAGGTAGGAGTTGAGTGAGACAGATCTATAATCAATTTAAATGGTAATTTTGCTCGGTTACAAAAAAAACTGCAGGTGAGCGATACAAAATGGCAGAGTACCAATCCAGGCCTCATTATTGGGGAAGCTTTGTGTTCATGCAAACGCTACATCAGAAACCCTTATTCACCAAAGTGGCTGGAAGAATTCATACTGTTACTCACCAATTTAAAGCCTAGGCTGTACCTACTGACAAAACCAGATCTGGGAATATTGATTTGTATCTTCTTACTAAAGGGATGTGTAAAGCCAGCATGAGCATAGGAAAAAAAAAACAAAATAAAAAGACATTTATGGGCAGAAATTGAAATTTCACCTGACTTTTTCGTTCTGTGGTTCTGGTGAATCCTTTAAATGTAGACCTTGACAATGTTGAGGGGATCTCTGTGGACTGGATTGGGAACAACTTGTATTGGACCAACGATGGCTACAGGAAGACGATCAGCGTTGCCAGATTGGAGAGAGCCTCCCAGACCAGGAAGACTCTGCTGGAGGGGGACATGTCCCACCCCCGAGCCATCGTGGTCGACCCCCATAACAGGTCAGAGAAAAATGAAACACTTCCTGGAGAGTTTTTGCATAGCGAAGTTTGTTTAAGAGTGTTTCTGGAAATCCTCTAGCTGCATGTCTATGTTGGCTTGCTTTCTCGTAAAGATCAGCGGGCTTCAGCCTAAAGGTTTGGATATCAGTAGATCCAACTGAAGAAATAAGACTGAGTAAGTTTGTTGTGCAGATTTCTCAATTAAGTCGTAAGTCGTCAAGCCAAATCTTCACGATTAAGTGTAAATTATTAAGTTGCCAAGCAAAACATTAGAGCTTCATTTTCACTCTAATCTTAGAACGTTTTTAAGACACACTGATTGGAGAAACACTCATCACAGTCTCCCCCCAAATAGATTGCTTAAAACATAAAAAGGCTTGGTATGAACAATTTATGCCACAGTTGTTCATATGGTTGTATTTGCATCATTTCCTCAGCAAAGTGCTCTTTCAAAGTTAGCTCAGGCAGCAATGTTGGTATTTAATCAGTTCAAGAATTCTGGGAGTGATCTTTTTTTTACTCCTTGATTTAAAGTATATCTGATGCTGTCTGTGAACCATGAAGTGGCAGAGACATTATTTGAACGGAGTGTGTTTCTGTGTTGTGCTGCAGGATGATTCATGGTATCCAGAGCTCTGATAGCATCTGACTGCTGCCAGAAGTGGCATACTACAATCTGTTGTGTGTTCCCTCTTGCATTTCTGTTGTAGATACATAAACTATGTTTCATGTTAGCAAAGACCACTATGCCTTTTTATAGATCCCAACATTGCCATGCTTAAGGCTTAAATTGGTGTCAACGCAGCAGTTGGAGGAATGCAACGATTTTTAGGCCTCCAGCTGGGATGTTTCAAGTCGGTATACACAGTCATGATGCAGGTGTGCACCCACGCACACGTTTAGATTGACAAACAGCTACAGATATGTGCACACAAACACACACTGCCTAAAAATGCGGCTGCTGTCGTTTTTTGTCGTTGAAACTTGAAATTTGAAGGAAGGTGCAGTGTTGCTCACATGAAAGCAGAGGAAGAAAAGAAATAAATGTTGAGCTTTTTCATCATGTCTGTTTCCTTTTAGGCTTACACATTTCAGCTACTGTATATGCCTTCAGATTGGAATTGAAAAAAGAAAGAAAAAAGTGTGACTCATGCATCATTTTGCTGAACACACTGATTAGAAAACATCAGATGTGTGTCATCAGATCTGGGTCATGTTAGAAGGAAAAAAAATAGAAACTGTCAGCTGCAGAGTGAACCTACACTACAAAAATATTCAAGTTAAATTATTTAGTCTCATATTTAATTTTATTGTTGTTTAAAACAATTAAAAAACTGCCAGTGGGATGAGATAATCCCACTTGTTTCCAGTGCTAATCAACTTGTTGCCTTCATTTTCTTGATCCTAGTGGGCTGATCTGCCTTATTCTGCCTTGTTTCAACATATTTACAGTTCCCAGAAAAATTCTTGAAACAAGTGAAACTGCATTGGAAAGAAGTGGGATTATCCCATGCCACTGTCCGATTTGTTCCAAGAAAAACAAGATTTAATGACTGAATACGAGACTAAATAACTTGTTAAGACTGATGTTTCTCACAGTGAAGCCTGAGAATGAGACTGGAAATAGCGTGCCGGCCTTTATACAGCATTTCATTAAGACACTCTGCCCCGTGATAACTTGCCAACAGTGTTTGGGGTGGGGTGGGGGGTGGATATCATTTCTTTTTGTGTCAAAGGATTAATCACTTTTACTCCAACTCTCCCGCTGACAGCACAAATGATTCGAAAAGCGGGTTTTGGGCTTCTGAGGGAGCATTCAGCCTGTACCAGACAGTCCTTTGATCTCTATCTGCTCTGCTGGAAGGGTCTCTTCAGGTGAAAATGGATGCACCTCTCCAGCTGATTCCTTGACTACGTTCTCCCGAACAAATTTTCTGCTCGGTTTGTCACCTCAAGTCTGTGTTGACATGATAAGGATTACCGATGTCGACTTAACTCAGTCACACACCTCTATCTTCACTGCATTAAGGCCTCTTAGAGTCTCATAAAGGTATTCACACAAACATCCACACACATTGGAATTGAGCAGTGCCCTGAGCTTTGGTCAGTCTTGTATATGAGAGTGTCACAACATCAGAATTTTGAAAAAAAAATATTGCAAAAATCTCCAATTTATCAAGTCATTTAATCTCTCGTTCAGTGATCAAATTGAATTTTTCTTAAAGCAAATGAGAAAATCTGCAAGTGGGTTGATATAATCCTACTTGTTTGCAATGCTGATCAACTTTTTTCCAGAACTTTTTTTTATTCTAGTGGGCTGATCTGCCTTTTTCTGCCTTATTTCAACATATACTAAATTCCTGAAACAAGTGAAACTGCATTTGAAACAAGTGTGATTATCTCCTTCCTGGGGCTTTTTTTTTTCACCTGTTTTGAGAAAAGCAAGATTTCAAGACTCAATATGAGACTAAACACCTTGGTGAGATGGAGATTTTTGCAGTGAACAATTGGTGCCACAGCATTGAGATAAACAAGAAAAACAAAGCTATGTATTTCCATACTTGACTTGCTAATCTCTGTAGCAACTTTTGCACAGGTGTTTTATGTTGGTTGGGCACAGAAATAGCTTCAGACTTGGCTCCTGTCACCAGTTTTGTCCACCAGTTTAGCTGGACTGGGATCCAGTTCAAGACACTGTGGACTGTTTGATGCTGTTGCCATTTTTTTTCTGCTGTTTTGTTGTTGCTGACTAATGCGGTCTACTGTCAAGAGGCAGACTGAAGCCTTCAGTCCTATATAGCATCCTATATATCCTTCCTCCTCTTCTTCTCTTAGCCATTTCAGGCTGCATGTAGAGTCAATGTTGAAATCGAATTTCAGCATGCAGAATCCATTCGGTGAAAGTATTGAACGTTTTTAAAATTCAATATTAAATTGGCTCCTTCACGATGGCATTGAAGTAGAATTGAAATTTTTGTTATCGTGACAATGCAAGTGAATGGTGACTGTGTGTTGTGTGTGTGTGCGTGCGTGCGTGCGTGCGTGCGTGCGTGCGTGCGTGCGTGCGTGTGTGTGTGCGCGTGCGTGTATGCATGTGTGGAGCCAGGCTGAATAATTCATAAGGTCGTAAAGATGACTTGGAGACAGGGGGAGGCTTCATTCACCCCCCATATCCGATTCTGTTTCATGTCCCCTTAGCCAGGCTTCTATCATTGATGAGAAACAGGCGGCCACGTGGCTCAGTCAGCAACACTCAAACACGAGCAAATCCCCTGAGTGTGGCTACTAGAGAACAGATCGCGTCAGATCGTTGACCCAATAACTTTTCAAATACCACAGCCCCGCTGAGAGCTGCCGTCTGGGCGTACACGTGACCTACCAACAGCTAGCTTTTTTTGGTGGGTTGTAGGACAGACTTTTAATTTTTGCATTGATGTGCAGTGGAGCAGCACTCTGTGAGACTTGGTAACCTTGAATAATTTCCAAGGCCAAGAACCACTCCCTTCTGGCTTGCAGAGATGTTCGGTTATTTGCTTTTCCATATGGGAAATTTAGATTCAAGTTTATTTACATGAACTTCCATGAACCCTGATTTCCCCTTAAATTTCCCCTAGTTGCTCCAAAGTAGAAAAAAACAAGCATTTTTTTCCATCATAAACACATAGGTACTGCATCTGTTCATTCCAGCGCATGATTGAAGCTGTATCACACAGATATGAAGTGAAATATTCAAAGCTGAGATGGCATTTTTATGGCTGCATCATTACATCAAATGGAAAACATCTAGATGTCTTATGCATCATTTTACACACATTTCCATTTTAATTCAGCATGGTATATTTGGTAAGTCTTGAAAGATTGTAATCTTCACCAGATGTTGAAACACAGTTCTGTGGGTTTGAACAAAGTTCAGCCACAAAAAATGCATTTGTGATGGTGGACCAACCGGTGGGCTTGGCAGAGTTGAGGAGTTTATATTTATCGCTGCAATAACTGCATGTGTATGTGTCTGTGTATGTGTTTGTATGTATGATAGCTGGATGTACTGGACAGACTGGGAAGAGGACGAGGTGAACGACAGCATCGGGCGAATAGAGAAAGCCTGGATGGATGGATCCAACCGACGAATCTTTGTCACTTCCAACATGCTGTGGCCCAACGGCCTGACGCTGGACCTCGGTACTAGCACCATGTACTGGTGTGACGCCTACTACGATCACATTGAGAAGATTCACCTGAATGGGACTGGAAGAATGGTGAGTTTCAGCACATAGTGGAAAAGTAGTGAGTCTGACTGAAGGAATTTATTTGCAGCAAACATACCAATTGTGACCTTCAAAAGCAGACCTTCAGGGGTGGAATAGTACTCAAATAGAAGTATCGTTTTGCCAACGTATTACCTAACTAGAAATAAAAGTAGAAGTGTAAAAATCCACTTCAGTAAAAAGTAGCTCATTTAAAATGTATACAGAGTGAACGTTCTTAAAACATTGTTAGATATGATCTTTTCCTTGCAACTCTAAAAGGATGAGAGTGCAAAGTTCCACCTTACTTCTTTTAATTGGAAATTTAATTGGAACTTACAAATTAGAATGGACAAGGAAAGTAAAAATCTCTTTGCTGACTGTTCACCAGGTATGGAAACACAAGTTCTCTATTTGCGTCCAGTTTCTGATGGTTGTGGAGAGTACTTAGGAGAGAAATTGGAGAAATGGAGAGCATTTTGCTTTTCTTCCTGAACAGCTACCATTAATTCACAACTGCTCCAGTGGAGCTGCATGGCGTTTAGCACAGGACTGTGGTCATATTGGCAGCTCTCAGTGTGAATACATGTAACTGTGAACTGTAAATGTGATCAAATCTGTGTGCTGCTGAAAAAATTATATGTGCTCAGTCAGCCTTCTCTGGATAAAGAAAATTTAAAAATAGAAGTCGTCAAAGAAAGTTAGAACAAATGCTGTTTGTATGCTTTGATATGCACGTACATATTTGTTTTAACCTGGAATGCAAGATGTGTGGAGAATACCACAGACAACAGTGACAGTGATTGCTAGAGAGTTTATACTCTTGGAAATTGAATTTGGTGTCACACTTTCATTGGTATAGTATTTATTTTACTATTTATATTTTACTTACTGATTGACATCTACAGAATTGTGTGTGCTCTGACCTGTAGCAGGCTCTTACCATGTAATCAGCAAACACTATATAAATCTGTATAATGCTATATAATTCTAGGAAACACTACTGTGTGTAAACAAGATTGTGTGAGCATATTTGTGCAGAGAAATCACAGTCATTATATACTCCATTCAAATAATAGCTAAGCCCGTGTTCAAATAACTAGATTCTTATTTAGATGATTTTTTTCTTTTCTTGACGGCCCTTTGTGTAGTTCTTCAGATCTCTTGATTACAGTGTATGTACGTATGTTTGCTTCCTGCTGCAGGTTGTGTACAACGGCAAAGAGCTGAACCACCCATTCGGGATTTCTCACTACCATAATTCTATCTTCTGGACGGAGTACATGAACGCCTCGGTCTTCCAGTTAGACTTGTCCTCCGGTGATGTCACTCTGCTGCGGAGCGAGCGACCACCGCTCTTTGGCCTGCGTGTCTATGACGCCCAGACTCAGCAAGGTTCGCCGCTTTGCCTCCATTTACTCCCGATGCAACCCTGCTGAACCGTGGCCCGCTATCAGAGAATGCGGCAGAAAATACAGACACTTTGTACTGTGTGTTCACAGACATTCCCATCTACCTATATGTCTTACTTTAGCAAGAGAGCACTTCATGCGGCATATACATCACAGATTTTTCCATATACGCCTATTGGTGTCAAATTTCATGGTGTAAACCGGTGCATTGATCAGTGATGACAGTGAATGTGTAACCACTGGGCGCCACTGTATGAAATTAAAGGGGTAGCAGGGGATTGGTGAGGGAGGTTGCACAGTTCTATGGCAAATGATGATGGATTTTTGTTGTTAGAAAGCTGAAGAGACGAGCAGATAGCAGAAGTACAGGATATGCATGGCTGACAGTGGAGAACTGCACGGGTCTCACAGCATGCTCTGCTCTTGTTATCCAGTAATAAGCAGGTAAAAGCAACGTGTTGACGCCCACTGTGGAATCAGGGAGCGCTGATGATTATTGTCATCCATTCTCACTAAATGTAGGGCAAGCCACATTTTACACCACCCAGTGAAGTGGTATTTGGGTCTCATCGCCGGCTATGCATGCGTTTGTTTCATTATCAAGACATTGTTTGCCTACAAGAGCTTTGTTGCTGAGGATTATGCGTGAAAAAGTGCCGGGCCAAGCATGTGATGTAGATGAACGGCTGGCTGCTCTGCACGCAGCCTTGTTCACAGCATGTGGCACAGAATATTTGCCGGCCATTCCTCCAATGTACATGTCACTGAATAGATTAATTGGCTGTCCAGTCCTTTGAGTATTACTGATTGGCTCTTACAAAACTCTAAGCTTTATCTCATTGGCTCAGGCGCTGCCTCGGGGCTCTACGTTAAATGAAAGTGACAAAGGCGTCTCATGCCTTAACTTTATGTGTGACAGTGTTTTTTCCCCTGGAGAATTGTTGGCTTTGTCCAGGAAGACAAATGATTCCTCCAAGAAGGATAAAAATGTCAAATGTCCTCTCCAACAATGTTCTCAATAATTCATTTGACATATAGTTATAGATGGCATGGCATGCACCTGGCACATCTGAGAGACAGGAAATGAGTTCTGTATCAAGGAGTTATTATATTTTTGCCGAATTCCTACTGAACCTTGAACTGCTCAAGGCAAAAGTAGACAAAACAACAACAGAAGACCATAGCTGTAAAGTTGGGCACTAGAAAATGTGGTTTAAAATGAGCGAGACACCTTATTTGGGCTCTGTGTCTCCAGGTGACAACGCATGCAGAGTGAATTATGGGGGCTGTGGTACCCTCTGCCTCGCCATCCCAGGAGGCCGAGTGTGTGCCTGCGCTGACAACCAGGTTCTGGAGAAGAACAATGTCACCTGTGCAGGTAGGAGGACAGAATGAATCAGACAGAAGCGACGGTGCTCAACAGCATCTCATGCGAGAGTACTGTAATCCTGAATTCATCCTATGGGCCAAAGATCAAATATTAATGTTTTCTGTTTGCTTGCAAATCTGCAAATAAGCAAAACAAACAGACAGGGATGAACTCAGTGCCACAGAATGTGCTGGGAGACTTAAGCCGGGTTCTGGAGGCTGCACTGGTTAGAAACCAAGAAACCATGACCTTTGTACTGAGGTAACGCTCTCTATGTGCACATTAAAGGTCAAGATCATCTTTATTGTCTCTCAAGGAGAAAATTGTATGGAGTAAACAATGGCATTAAACAAGCAAAGGACACTTTAAGTTATAATTAAAGCAAAGTTATACTGTGAAACCCTTGAAAAACAGAAATGAATGAACTAGATATCGGTTGCCATTTGTAATTCTGTTTTTTCAAACATGATGCACACAGAGAGCAGCTGCAGCTACAGTGGAGCTTAATGAGAGACAGAAGTGAGCTCTCCCTCTTCTGTGCTGGTTATCTCCCTGTATGTTTAACATTGCTGCATATCATTGAGTCTGCAAACAGGCCCTTACTCTTTTATTTATAGGAGTTGACACTCAAACCTGACAGCTAACTTTGGGTTTAGATTGTTGATTTTTTTCCCCTATTAAACTGATGTCAGTGGGTTCACCTCTGGCTAGTTAGCCGTGGAATAATGAAAATACAACATCAAACAACAAAACAACAACAGAAACACAATGTAAGTGAACAATCCAAGGTTTTAAATAGTCATAATGTGCTTTAGGTTGGATTTTTATAATATTTATAATGTCTTGTGACACTGCTTAGCAACTGGAGTGATTTTTTAGTGTTATGGAGCTTATCCCAGCATACATTGGGTGGAAGGCAGGGAAACACTGTGTTCAGGTCACCAGTCCATTACAGAGCGTGTGAACAATCACTCATAAAGCTTAATAATACACTTAGACCATGGTATGATAATTCCCTAAAGAGGTGGCTAAATGTATTATAAACATGGGCAGATACTTGTAAAACATCAGTAATAAGCTTTATAGCCACTTACAGGCCCCATTTAGTACTTACAGACAGTGCTGTGAGACAAAAACATGTTTTGTATTGTCTTGTGTTGAAGGAATAATGTCCTATAAATACATGCCTCATAGAAAGTGAGACCATATTTGGTCTCTGGTCAGTTTGTGTTGCACCTGTCTTTCCCAGAAGTCTCCACTGGAGGTTTGGAGCCACAGCGATGTAAAAGTGATGAGTTCCAGTGCCATAATCATCGCTGCATACGGGCTTCGTGGAAATGTGATGGAGATGATGACTGTCTGGATGGAAGTGATGAGGAGGCCCACAGCTGCTGTATGGATCTTAAAATTGGCCTGCATGCCTGCACACGAGTGCAAACACAAATACTTAACACTGTACACACACACACACACACACACACACACATACACACACGCACACAAGCTAAGCTGCTATGCACACGCTTCATAAGGCTGATTCTCTTTTCCTATCAACTTCTGTGTCCCTAAATGTCACTGTTAGAGGAGGGGTGACTAATGTCTCTCCTCCCCACTGCCGTCTCTCCTCTTCCTCTCTTTGAAGCGATTTTGCTCTCGAACGAATCGATAAGATAAACACCATGTTAGACGCTTGGATGCTGACTCATTTTTCAGGAAGAAAAATTCTATAATGTGATCCTCTGCCAAAATTATCAGAATTGAAAAAATCAATTATCTGCTCTGCTGAGATATCATATACTATAACAATCTTCTAACAAGGTTTGTTTTATTGGGTATGACTGCTTCTTCAGATTATATCAGGGGGAAATTTGACTCCAAAAATGAGAGAATGGGATGCCAGCTGCCTAGAAGAAATTACAGCTTTGAAAAAAGCAATTCCAAATGTCCTACGGCAACTTGGTCCATGTTAGTTAGCACTGTCTCCTGCTCATGTGCTATGCACCAGAGAGGGTGTAGGCCACTCCCAACCTGTGTTTTCATATTGGGCCTCATATTGGTCTTCAGTTTATTTGTAAATGATGAAAAAGGAGAAGATGCAGGATGATTAATAAAACTAATTTGACTGCAGAACCAGTCTCCTATAGTAGCAAATGACTCTCTGGTGTCAGGCATTGGAAAATTCACTACCGCACTGGCTGTCCTAGGAAGCAGGAATTGCTTCACTTCAAAATAAAAGGTAATTTATTATGTACTTTATCTCACAACACACCCTAACTGCAGAGGTTTGCACTGAGACTTGCACAAATTCATTTGGTGTGTGAGTTATTGAGAGTTAATGAGTTTGAATTGTCCTCTGAGTGTTGTCAACCGATGAAACCTTGTCGTGTTAATTAAAGTTAAATGACATGATGGAGAAGAAAATAAGTATGGCTCAAAGTTCCAGTGAAGCATAATGTTGGAAAAATACAGTTTCCAACTTATTAAATTGTTTTATATTCTCAGAAGACTGAAAAATTCAAATCAAAACAAGGCACTAAAACCAAATGCCAGATATACTTAAGACCACTGTGAAATCTTTATGGGAGAATTCATTACACCCAAGTTAAGGACAAAGCAGCAAGGAGAATTATGGGTGAAATGCCCCTCTAAATGTTATTCCCCTCTATGATTCCTAATAAGGCTTGGCGGTCTGTCAATGTGAGATTAGTTGAGCTGTGGACTCAGCAGAGATGAAATCCTACTAAAGACAATCTCTGAACATTTTCCCTGTAGGAGTGAAAACACTCTGCTAGCCTTAGAAAACAACTGACAGAGCTTTAATAAAATACTGCTACTACTACTACTAATTATTATTATTATTATTATTAGTAGTAGTAGTAGTAGTATATTAATAAATTAAAGTGTTTCAGCTGTCCTGATGGTGGCTGTTGCAGCCAAATCCCAATGTTTTATATTATATATATTATTAGATGAATATCTTAATATTCATCTAAAATTTTATTGCTATTATCATTCATGCACCTTGTTTTGAGCTACAAGGTCACAACAGATTTTTTGTCCTTTTGTCCTCCAGACAACCATAGCTGTCCTACTGACCAGTTTAAGTGCAACAACAATCGTTGCATTCCCAAACGATGGCTTTGCGATGGAACAAATGACTGTGGTAACAACGAGGACGAGGCCAACATCACCTGCTCAGGTATGTACTGTACATTTTAAACTCATCACATATTGATTCTCCTGAAGGTAGACTTCAATAGCTGTTGCTTTTATATACAATATAGCCAGTGAGCCAGTGCAGTTTTTCAAAACTGTAATATCATGATTACAAATTCAGGGTTCATACAGTCATGGAATTTTGCCAGCATCGATTTTAAAACATATAAATAAATAATAATGTAATATTTATTTTCCATTGTGTTCACATTATGCTCACTTCCCCATAAGTGGGCTCCCCATAGAATAAAACAGAACAATAATCTGAAGTATTTAAAATTTTGATCAAGGCTCAACCAGTAAAGCATGTACCATTAGAGAGTAAGTACACGCCACACCCAATTCTCTGTGAACCCTGACCTCTGATGGTGAAAAGTTAGATGTCTGGTCTGTAGTGACAGGTGATGTCACCACCCCTTCAGTACAACAGGTGGTGACATCACCTGCCACCAAAGACCAGGCACCTTACTTTTCAACATCTGAAGTCAGGTTGCAGTTCAGCCTGGGCACTTTGCTGCATGTCAGCCCCTTTTCTCTCTGCCCCGTCTTTCCTGCCTCTCTCCACCTTGTCTGTCTAATAAAATAGAAGTGCCAAAAAATAATCTTTACAATTAAAAAAAAAAGAAGTCATGTTACGGTTATATCAGAAATTAAACATTTTAATCAGGGAATAGTCAAGGAACCCTGTATGTTGTAGTTTCAGTATTAATGGCTGTTGTTCAGGTGACTGATATAGTTGTAATTAGGTTAGCGGTCCATTATAGTCATGTACAGGCCTTTGGAATCACAGATGAGGGAGCCCTCTACACAATAAGGTCTCCACTTGTAACATTTTTCTTTTTTTCCCAAATTCTTCCACTTTGGATGGGTTTGATAGATCAAAGCCTTAAACAGAGGTGTCCTGTGTTGTCAGGCACTCATTCCTGTTATGTCTTGCGGCTGTGAAGCAGCTTCAATACAGTGCGATCAATCTCATCGTGTGATAGCACTCTCTAGCATCAAAGAAGTTTGGCACCTACAAGGGGCAACTATCTGTCAGAATCACTTACAGTATATCACGTTCCCTCCCCTGGCCTCCAAACGGTTCTGCTGCACGTTGGAGCAATGGAGCCTCTCAGGAGCTTTTAGCCTTAGAGGTTCAATCAATGAGCATTAGCCAAAGGATGACAAATGTTACCTTGCCATCAGATTGACATGCATATTATACGCCACCCAGAGATCACTTGTGCGTTGTCCATGCGTGTCCACGCCGTGTAGCGTGTAACTGAGCGCCTGCTAAGCGACTGTAAATTTCCCATGGGCCTCTGTGTAAAAGATAGATTAAAAAGATAGGTCATTAGCTTACCTTTAAAGGAACAATTCACTCAAAAGCTATATATGTTGTATCATTTACTCACCCTGAGTGTCTGACAAAAAATCTTATGGAAACCAAGGTTCCAAAAACTGTTTTTTTTTTTTTTTTTTTTTTTAATGAAAGTACACTGGTTTGGGATGTACTGAAGATACAAATGGAGGGGTAAGACTTGGATTACACTGCACAAAAATTTTGAGAATTTGAAAGGGACATAATGTCCTTTTTGCTGCTGTTTATCAAAATTGCCATTCAACTCCATGGTCACAGAAATGGCTACAGTGTTCTGAACCATTGGAGCCATTAAAAACTTTTTTTGTTGGACATTCAAGACAGTCTGGGGTAAGTAAATGACAAAAAACATACAGTATTCCCTTAAATGAACTTATTATTGGAGCAGATCTCCCTTCAGAATGCATGTTATTCCCAGGCCTTGTCACTAAATGCCCTGTCACCAGATGTTGCCAATGAGATCTGGGAATTTGAAGGTGAGTGCCAAAGAGTGACCTAAGAGACCTGCTTGGTTCATGCATAGTTACCATGTCTGACACAGACTGTGTGGTTATACCATTGAGAGCTTTATAAACAAGAAGAAGAATATTAAAAATTCTCAAATTAATAGGCAGCCAATGAATGTTTCCAGGAATTGGGGTAATGTGGTTGGATCTTTTCATCTCCGTTAAAACCCCTATTTGCTTTCCAATTTAGCTACAGCCTTCCAGTAGTCTTTTTCTTTTGGGAGGCCAGTTAAAGGGTGATATGAAAATCCAGTCTGCTTGTTATAAAGGCACGCTTAGATTTTATCAGAATCACATTGATTAAAAAAATATTTATGAAGGTGGAGGTCAGAATCCATGATAATTGGGGATGTGCAAAACTCACTTTTTCATGGTGGTAGGAACCAATAATCAAGTAAGTTTTTTTTTTTTTTTTGGCCGACATTCACAAAGCTTGCAAACTTGAACGGCAATAAAACAAGCCCATTAGTGAAAAGCTAAATATTCAAGTATTATTTCTCATTGATTTCTTACCATACTGAAATTAACGAAACAGTCAAATAAAGGTGAAAAGTACCATCTACTGGCATTTTCAAAATCAGCTTTGGCCGTCAGAAACAAATAATTGAATATTCTGACTCATCCCTAATGATTAGCACATGATTTCTTCCTTCATCACTGGTCTTCAGAGACCATATGGGTCTTCAGAGGTGTTGTGCACGTCCTGCCTTGACATTGGCAGGTGCACGACTGAACCAAGTGCATTCTCTCAACCGTTTCAGCCCAGCCCTGCCAAACAAACCAGTTCTCCTGCCAGAACGGACGCTGCATTCCCCGGGCCTGGAGCTGTGACCGCGATGACGACTGCGGGGACATGTCTGATGAGACGTCGTCCTGCGGTGAGTCTCACATGACAGCTCCACTCTGTGAGTTGTTGGTCAATCTGTAATATCCATAGACTGCCATGGGTGAAATAAATGGAATACTAACAAGTACAATGTTTAAGGCAAATTCATGCAAAATCATTTGTAGTTTACCCCTCACAGTCCAGAATGTCACATCTAATCAGGGTAGTGCATGCTAAAAGGTACATTAAGTAAGGTTTTTACTGCTCTGTAGCACTGAATGGCTATAATATATCTGTGGGGGGTTGATAGGGTTATTGATCAATACCAATGACTCAACGATTACTTGCCCGTGCAGACTAAGCCAATAGAAATTCTAATACACTTCATGGCACAGTAAACACCAGCTTGTTTACTCCTTGTGTGTGCACAGTGCACACTTCCTTCTTCTGCATATACACTGATGCAAAATCCCTATATCCCTGTCTATACACTGTAAAATATGCATTAAAATATACACTGTTTGAAAAAACGACTGACAAATGAGAGAATAAAATCAAAATCTACTACAGTGGGGTAACGTAAGTTCTTGGTTGAAAAAAGATTTGATCCTTTACATGACCTTGTGATAATATTTTTTTGTGTTTTTAGCAAATATTTACAATAAAATATACACATTCTTAAGAATTAAAATACTTCCGCTTAACAGCCCTGCAGATAAAATTCAGTGTACTCTTGGTGGCTGCCGCAGCGCTTGGCACCAACCACCAAAAAGTCTCAGAACAAGTGCCTCTGAAACTTTTATAAAACACTGCCACTGGCAGCTATTTATCATTTTAGTGACTTCTTGAATGTTTTGCTACTCTCTGTTCATGCATTACTTTTTTCAACTGAGAGAGTTTTAGAAGTTGAATTATTGATGCTATGTTCTTTGGACCAGGAACTAAACATGCATTCACTGATAGCATCAGCTCTGAAGGGTGGTGTCAAGTAAGCTGCATATTGTTATAGCTCTCTCTTCTTAAATCTCGTCTCACTGGTATTACACAATCAATCAGCTTCAATGAGTCCAAGTTATTGTCCGTGTCCTCAAAAAAATACATGTCTCCCCGATCTCTTTGGAGCTGTTTGAAAATGTTATTTAACCTTTTTTTATGTAAGGTTAAAGAGTGTTTAAAGCTGTAAAAATGTTTTCAGCAATGTGAAGTAGAAATAGATGAATTACCAGAATATATTTAAATGATGAGGGTAAAAGTTTTAAGATCCCCCCCTAATCACCATTTGTATTAAATCAGCCATATTGCTGTGTGTGATGTTTGCCAAACGCTGCACTGCGCTGTATCGCCTCAGCCTCCCTTTGTGTGTCCTAAGCCGCTTCAATACGCAGTCACAAACAGCCAGGGTGTAAGCAGTAATTAAAGTTCATGCTCGGCTTCATTCAATCATAATCAAGCTGTGCAGCAAAACATATTCTCTCCCATACTGTTGTCTGGGCTTCCTCAGGCATTACTTCTCTGTAGGAGCTTCACTGTGCAGCTCTGGCAGCTCACTTAGCTCCACTGGAGCTACTGTGGGTTTTGGAACACCTGAAGCTCAGTGGTGGCCGCCTCAGAGATTGATGCTAATTTGGATTTTGTTTGTCAGTAGTTTAGTAGTTGTCATACAGTGTCTCATATTGGGCTCTCTGTTTACTTGAAGCTGCCATTATTAATGGATGCTGGTGCTTCATTTTTAGCCAGGCTCTCTGTTTACTTGAAACTTCCATTATTTATGGATGCTGGTGCTTCATTTTTAATGAATGTTAAACTCCAACCAGACGTTCACTGTCAGTGAGACGTAACACATTTGAGGGGAATATAGAAGACACTTGTCTGATAAAGATACAATATGTCTCCCCCCTAGTGCCTAAGGTATCCCAAACAGCGGGAATCCCAACAAATCAATTTGAATGTAGACTTGCATTTCAAACTGAAGTCAATAAAGCTCTAGGCATCCTGTGAGAGTATTTGAAAAATGTATGTGCCCAAATCGAAAACTCGGATGGTATGTGATGGGAATGAAAAAGCCAACCCTAACTAAGCCATCAGTTCACGCAGTGCAGTGGACTCTACAATATAGTTCCGGCTATGGCGTTTATAGGAAATACTGATACCATAATGTCTCCATCAATGCAAGGAGAGTGTCCTTGACCACAGTGCACGTTGACAGATGTTGACTACGGAAGTGGTCATTTGTTCTCAGCTGTTTGCATGGTGACTGTATGTCAAACCAAGGGCTTGTCTTGGGATTTTCCTCAACCCACTTGGCTAAGGCGATAAACTGCCAGTAGGCACATAGTTTGTGTTGTTGTTCCTGTAGGGCTGGCTGCTGCTGCCATTGAATAAAGTGTTTAGGCAGTCAGCCATTCAGTCAATTATATTATTCATATTAACTCAAAGAAAACATCTACAGACGCATCATTCCTCTCACCCTCTTCACCTTAATGTGGTGATTTTTTGAGAGTATAACTTGTTACATGTAATTCCAATTTGATCTGAAACTATATTGAAAGTTTGTCATGTCTGATCCTGTGATTGGAGGCACTGGTGATGGGGGGAAACTTGAAAAGTAACTCACCCTCTTATAAACAAGACATCCAGTCACAAAATTCCTTTTAAAATAGAGTACAAGCCAGTATAAGTAACTGTCTAAAAGGGGCAAATTCAGATCACCCTTCGTAGCTTCCATACACGACCACCAGTAACTGCAAACCTGACAAGCATAAAGATTTGACACAATGAGCAGGATTCAGATTGCAAATCATTATTCTAGATGGTTACAACAAACCTGTCAGTTTCTGGGAATGACTATTGTATTTCTAAATGACACTGAATGTCATCATGTGTAAGACACACACACACACACACACACACACACAAGACAGTCATTACAAAAAAGTCGTGAGTAAGGTTGATGCTGCTGCCGTCGCTGGTTCAGACGGTATTTTCCATTCACTTGACAACACTGGTAACCAGTCTCCAATTTATCTGTCAAGTTAAACCATTGCTGACAGCAGTGTCATATTTTCTTCCTTATTACAAAGCTGGTACTTTGAAATGATGTGCAACATCAATAGACTGAAACACTTGTATTATCCCAAACTGCAGAACTGAGCCTTTTACTTGATTTTTCAGCTTGTATTTTGCAGTTGTTTTTGTTTGTTTATTTGTTTATTTTGTTTTTGTTTTTTTAATTGGCTCATTATTTATTTATTTATTTATTCATTCATTCATCTGTGTATTTATGTATTTATTTATTTTGTCTGTAAAATACTTTGTAATTGCAGTTTGAAAAGCGTTCATAATTATTGCGATGCTAGTGAGGTACATGTTATTAAGTGAAAAAGACAAAATTAACCTCTGACAGCGTCAGAGTAAAAAGAAACGAACAAGCAAGACATGAAGACAGCTAATAAGATTGTCACGGCTTGTGGCTTCGCTGTGGCTTGTCTCAGAGACGACCTCTTGGAAATGAAACTCTCTTCAAATTAAAAGCACATTCCCTGATTATGATTGTCTATTACAATATCATCGGCCTCAGTGTCTGATTAAGTTTCATGAGATTACAGCTTAGCACAATGATAAACATACAGCAAAGTGATAGAGGCCTCTGCGTGCCTTGGATGACAATTGGTTTTTACTTTTAAGGCCTTATGTAAGAGTTGCAAAAGCCATTTATGTTGTTGTTCTGTTGCTGCGTTTGATTGAATGTCTAAGTCTAATGTCACAGGTTGTAATAATCATTAGCGTGAACACTGGTAAATCATTATTGGTAAAATCTTTGAAAAGCCATGTTGGAATTTAATGGTGTGCACTGCAGTTTAGTTTGTCAGTTGTTTGCTTTTCTCAGTCTGGGCTGGAGAATTCAAATTGACTTTACTGTGTCAGCCTGAGGAATTTATTCCAAATCTTCCATTCACAATTACTAATGAAAAGAGCTGTAGATTTGAGTGTGTTTGTTTTTTTCAGCTTTATTTGAATTGCTGTCGACAAACTTTTTGCAGCCTTCCCAACCTGCGAGCCGCTCACCCAGTTCAGCTGTTCCAATGGACGATGCATCAGTGCAAAGTGGCACTGTGACTCAGGTAAACTCTATTAAGGTATTCCTTTGAGAAATCACACTGTCTACATTGCAAAAAATCCCATGATAACAAGTCTCTTTAGTCTCACATTCAGCCTAAAAATCTGAAAATATTTAATATTTCCTGCATGTGTTTGTTTGTACGTGTGTGTGTGTGTGCCTGTGTATAGATGATGACTGTGGTGACAGCAGTGACGAGGTGGGCTGCATCCACTCCTGCTCCAACAGTCAGTTCCAGTGCTCCAACGGCCGCTGCATCCCAGACCACTGGGCCTGTGACGGCGACAACGACTGTGGCGACTTCAGCGATGAGAACACAACCTGCGGAGGCTCTTCAGCCTGTAAGAACGCATGCATTACCTTTAAAAATGCTAAAGAGTGAGTCAGAAAAACAGCTGTAGTGCCTCACTGGACTCAGAAGAACACATCCCTCTAGCATAAGATGACTCTCATTATTATTCACTAGTTTTGACATCAGAATGTTTATAAAAATAAGTTTATTCCATATTCAGTCAATACTGCGGCATGTTTTTCTACAGAGATCAGTCTCACAGCAGGGATGTTTGAAAGTACAGCTCCATCAAAAGTTTTCTGTTACCCTTAAATCTCTAGCACTAAGAGAACTAGTCATTTGATTTGCAGTTTATACAGTTTTTTTTTATTTTATTTTAATTACTGGTTTAATGTAACTATTAACCAGCCTGAATCAAACAACTTGAAGCGCCCAGTCTCATGTGTCCCCAGTCATATCTAGTCTCTGTCCATGGGAGAGCTACCATCAAGAGTCGAATCTTTTAATCTGCTGTAATTACCTCAGAAAGTCCATGCCAGCTCCTAGAAAACTCACAGCTCAGTAGCTTGTCACTAGAATGTGGAGACTATTCATCAAATCATTTCCTGATGTGAACCGCAGCCTTCTCCACTCTCCCACGTCTGCTTCTGCCTCCACCCCAGGGGAATGAACCACCTTAGTTTTGCCTCGGTGGTTGGGTAAATACTTTTTGGTGTTTGATTTTTAAGTATCAGACATATAATTCTGGGATGTGGAGACATTTTTCTTTCTGGTACCAGAGTGGCTAAGTACAGTGAGTGGTGTGTCTGTTTTGATCAGCTGAACAGTCAATCAGATTCAGAGCCTCACCTTTAAAACCTACTGTAAGGTCATGCCTACTGTGTAATGCATTTATTTTGCTGTGTTGTACACGAAGATCCAGGGGTGTATTGTGATGAAACTGTTCAAGCATGCTCATTGACCTTAGGCAGTGTTATTCTTGGCATAAATGGCCATTTAATATGATT
>OMKZ01042580.1:26980-39392 GCA_900302535.1 Neoniphon sammara
GCCATTTAATATGATTCTATTACAGTGATGAGCTACATGAGTCATGTGTTTGTGTGTGAAAATGGTTTGTGCGTGCATGGGAAAGGAGTAGATATGGTTGAAGGAATTGAACTGATTGATTTTTTCACAAAAAAATCTGCCAGTGGAATGAGATATTCCCACCTGTTTTTACCATGCAGTTTCACTTATTTCAGGAATTTTTCTGGGAACAAGTATAAATCTGTTGAAACAAGGCAGAAAAAGGCAGATCAGTCCACTATGATCAAGAAAATTACACTTGATTCAAGAAAATTCTGGAAACAAGTTGATTAGCATTGGAAACAAGTGGGATTATCTCATCCCACTGGCAGATTTTTTATTTATTAAAAAAAAATAAAATAAATAAAAACAACAAGAAAAGACCTTGTTAAGATGGAGCTTTTCTGCAGTGAAGTACTTTGTTTACAGCATGACTTTTCATATCAACTGTTTTTTCCATGATAGTTATTCCTTCAGTACATGAAAGCAGTTCATCCAGACTCTTAGTTCAGGGATCCTTGATCAACATGCACAGGATAAATCCAGAGAGTCGGACACCTGCACTGCAACACATCTGCAATGCACCTGCAACACAATGATGCAGTGGTACCACTTGAAACGAATGAACTCCTGCTGGAGAAAAACAGTGTAGTGAACTCAGAGTGGTTAAGTAAAACTGCGGCAAAAAACAGAGCCTGGAAATGCTTTAAGTGAAATAATTTGTTCTTGGCAACTAACTGCCTAATCTTTGCAGCCAAGTATTTGCTTACAGCATGAGTGTTGCTTGCAAACATTTGCAAGTGACTTTCACAATAATGACCTTTTTAAATTATACTAAAATATGTTACGGTGCCATTTTGTGTCTTTGCTCACCACACTGTGTCGTGGAGCATCTGTGACACCGTGAACTGTTGAATGACTTTTGTTGCAGTGTTGCCCCCTGTCATTGAGTGCAGCGGGGAGGAGTTCCACTGTGTAGCAGATGGGACCTGCATCCCAGAGCGCTGGAGATGTGACGGAGACAAGGACTGTGAGGACGGCAGTGACGAGACCGGCTGTGAGGGCACCAAAAGGATGTGCGACCCCAAGGCCAAGTTCACCTGCAAAGATACAGGTAGGGCTGCAGGCCTGTGAGGCTGCGTTCAGCCCGCAGCTGAGACAGTCCCAATGCTGATGTCTTCTCCTCACATGTCACACAGGTCTGATGTTTTTTTAATCAGTGTGAATAACAAAATCCTCCAGAGTGGCATTTCTTCAGGTCTAATCTGGACCACAAATGACTTTGTTCAGACTACTGGCAAATGTGATTTGTTTCTGAAGTCGGATCTCAAGGACTGAGTGTCCACACTGTTTTTTGCAGGTGATCAGCTCAGATTTGTGTTTTTTTTTTTTTTTTAAGATTTTATAAAATCATTCTCAGTCTAGAAATCTGATCTGGGCTGGCAGTCTGACCAAGGCCAAAGATTGACAGTAAATGTTCCCGTGTTACTGGACATTTCCAGCCTCTGTGATGTTCTCTGCTTCTCAGGTGTTGATTACGTCTGCTTCTTTTGACTTCCTTTAGAGAACAGGCCTGTACTTGATGCTTTCATGAGCAGTGTTATTTACAGCTATTGATAGCAGTAAGAGGTGTAAGAGAACGACAGTTTTTCCAATCAAGGAAAAGTATGAGTTGTGCCCTTTATTGAAAACTCAACATTTTTTGTTGCATTGTTGCTGCATTGAATTGTGGTCTGTTGTCAGTGGAGAAATGACTTTGATGGATTTCTCCCTGTATTATTGTTGAATACCTCTGAATCAGATGGCAGCTGAAGGAAGAAGCTCTTGCTCTTTGCTTTTGACTAACTGGCATCAAAATAGTTTACTGTTAATGTTTTAGATTTCTGCTACAAACTCATGATGTGACTGTGTTTGACACTTATCCATGAGAATAAGGAAAATACACCACCAAATAACAAAATGGACACAAAAATATAGGAGACATCATAATAGATGTGTTTTTTTAGTGATGTTGACTATTTTGTAGTAAACTTTCCCCTAAAATCCCATAAAATGTATATTTTTGTGTGATTTTAGTAGCAATTATTTTGAGTTGACAAGTATTGATTGGAGAGTTGTCTGTTTACTCGCAGAGCTGATATGGATTTGTAGCAGCTGCTCAGAAAAGGTAATCTGACAGACTGTGTTTCTGGGTATTTGGCACGAAATGTATTTGACCACTCAGTAACTAAAACTTCCATCAGTCACCTGAGACACCTGAGTCATAATTTTTGAGGCACATCAGCCTTTCAGTGTGGAGGACAATGAGACGTGACAATGGAAAGAAAGCTGGGGACTGAAATGCATTGGAAAGAGATGTAAATATTTTGATGATTTCATGAACATTTTTTATTGTCAAATTCAAAGTCAGTCAGTTGCAAAGTTGCAAAGAGAATGGAACTTTTTTTGTGAACGTTCATCAGTTAAAGAAGGTATCAGACTTTTCTCTACAAATTAGTTAAAAATGTGTAGAGAACTAGTAGACAGAAATATGTTCACCAAGGTGGCAAGATTTAAGGGCATGAATAAAAAGCAGCAGAAGCAATGGATTTAATCATAAATGATTTAATAATAAATCTTCAGCCATGACTAGAGGAGGAGTCCACAGAAATAAAAAAAAGTTAGCAGCACTGGAGGAGAAAATCCATCTGTGGCTAACTTTTTCCGTTTTGTGTTGAATTAAATATAAAAAATTGAAGTTTGGGCTTTTCCTGGTTTGGAAAAAAAAAATCCAAAACATATTTTTTCCTCCACTCATTATTTTATGGTCTTTGTCAAAGCTATGTGGCCATGAGGAAAAAAAAAGGAAGAAATATTACTTTCCTCTGACTCCCTGGATAAAAGTGTATGAACTTATTCCATCTTCACCCTCCTCCTCTTCCTCTCTGTCTCTTCATCTGTTTTCTACAGTTAAAGGCGCCCTCAACACATTATGGTACAGCATGAAACAACAGCAGGCTCACTTGAAATTTTGAGTTTTTTTGTTTAGCTGTCAATCAAGGTGTTTAAAAGGAACTGCCTTTTAAAAATCTGGCCTGCGAGTGTAGATGAAAATTAGCAAACTTTGGCTTACTTTGGCACGTCTGCATGTACTTTTTTAAATGCTGATTAACGTGCATTGTCCCTTTTATAAATAAACAAATAAACAAAACAGATGAAATGATCAGATTTGTTCAGTCAGTCACAAAATGATTAAGCTCCTTCTCTGTTGTTGTGAGTAAGCTCTGACATACCTAAACATAAATTCTGATTAAAATTTCCTTACCCCCTTACTTCACACATGCAAAATGCTTATACACTTGGATGGAACATCAGAGCCTTTCAGTTTTTATTTGTACATTTTCACTGGCATGACAGTAAACATATAGCAGATGAAGAGTTAAATTGACAGTGTCATGTGACAGGTTTATACACAATATTTTTTACGGTTGGACAACTTAGCAGTGATAAAATCGAATACACAAACAAACACACACACACACACACACACACACACAAGATTCCCACACCTTCAGCTGTTTCTTAAGCCTCCCACATTGGTTTGCACTGATCCAGCACCAAGCGTAAACCAGTGGGATCCCATCACTCCATGATGCGGCTTTGATGGAAAGACTATAAATTGGAATATGCTGCGATCCAGGCCTCACCTGGCAGAGCGCATTAACGATGATACATCCTGGCATTTCTGTGTTGTTTTCTTCCCAGCTCCCTTCAGTGGTTCCACCTGCCTCTTTATAACTTGTACAGTGAGGGAATTACAGATTACCCTCGTGTGCAGGTTTCAGGGGAAGGCGTATTGATCTTCTGTGGATTTTAGCATGAAGTGGAGCATTTAGTGCAGAACCGAGGCAGCGTTTGTTGTTGGCTGAAACTCCCCAGGAAAAGAGATTGGCTTCTTTTGCTACTGCACATATCATGTTTATTCTTAGAAAAACAATTTCAGAGCCGAGCAATAAAACATGTTTTTTACAATCCATATGCAGTGACATGAGAAAACATGTGCTTGGGATATATTATGAAATGCACTGAATTTATAGATAGTATGAAAGTCATTCACACTATTCTACAGTCAGGTACATATTGTGCATTGAAACATACCTATAGAAAGTGTATAAGCAGTGTATATTGATTTTACAACTAGGGCAAATATGGGGAATGAGAAAAGGAATTAAGCGTCATTCTTTGGACCTTGGAGAAGAGTCTGCCAGCCCACTAGTGGTCTGTTAAAGAGACTAAAGTGGCTGTATGGGCTGTCTGAGCCAACTGTCTGAGTTAGTGACATTTTCATGTTTGGAGGCCTGTGTTGTTGATAATGTGGCTAAATATTAAGTTTGTAGTGGTGGAAAGATTTTCACACCAGAATAAATTCTTTCCAGAACAACTTAATTATGCAAATAATATGTTTGGCTTGCTTTACAGGAGTGCGATGTAACACCTGACATTTTAGTAAAGTGATCATGTTTTTAAAACCTTCCTTGGCGTTTTCTGCTTGGGCTTGCTGCCTACACAAGCTTAATACTGCTGTAGCTCCTCAGCAGGTTACACATGTTGTAAATACATTTTATAAACTAAATGCAGGTTCAGCAGATGAAAATAAATGTCTCTCACCAAACTGTATGATAAATATGTATTTTTGGAATCATGGGTATAGGAGGGTTTAACCACAGTTCATCTACTATTTTACTGTAGTATCTACATCATGCTTTTACTGAAAGAAAAGCCAGTTGTGAATTCACTGTTACACTGTTGACTAAATGGTGTTTACTGTAGAATTTTGTAATACAGTGACAGGATGATATGGGCAGTGCATTTTCAGCAGCAGAGATGCTACCAGATGACTATAGAAATATTTTAGGAATGCTGTGGGCAACAGTGCGTCTCTGTGCTCCTCTCACTCTGTTTGTCACTTTGATCATGCAGTTGCATCTCGGCAGAAATAGGCCTCATTTAATTTGATAAAACTGAAAACTTGATCCTCTGAGCCACAGTAGGGGAACACAGACTAAACTACCACTTTGAAGACTTCTCCCAGTTTTCCAGCTGCAAAACCCAGATCACATGACCTGAACAGTGAAGAGACTGTCCAGCCAACCGCCATTACTGTCTATAGACTTATGACTAGGGGGGCTAAAAATGCAGGATATTTTCTTACCTACTGTTAATTTGATCCATTCATATTGAAATACCTGTAGTAGTATTAAACAATATCTGTCATTACTATCATTATATTACATCAACATTATGCCACTGACATCACCATGACTTAATTATTATTTTTTTTAATGGTACTACTTAATGCAAATCGAAAGTAATGATGCTGTGTGATTCATTGTGTTCACACGTGTTCTTGTACTCTTGTTCTTGTGCAGATGAACCGTATTAAGTGATAGCTAACCATCTTATATGTGTTGTACCTCCACATCACACCATATAGGCAAGTGCATTACAAAGAGCTGGGTGTGTGATGGGGACATAGACTGCGAGGACCGCTCAGACGAAGAGTCCTGTGAGTCTGCCGTCTGTAAGCCACCCAAGTACCCTTGTGCCAATGACACCTCTGTCTGCCTCACACCTGATAAGATCTGCAACGGCAAGGTGGACTGTGCCGACCGCTCGGATGAAGGACCCATCTGTGGTAATATTTGTCTTGTTTGTGCTTGTCATGTCTGTTTTTTGTTTTTTTTTTTGTCCTGTCCACCAAGGTGTTGTTAGGCATGTAGGATGTGACAGTCCTCTGACTCTGAGGTGAGTTTGAGTTTCTTTGATTGTCATTTGTTGTGCAGGGCTGCAAACACTGGAGTTTGACATGGTACTGTTTAAAGAGAAATGGTACCAATTAATGGTACCACTTATGTAGTTCCAACCTCACATTTACATTTTGATCGGCTGGGAGGCATTCTGGAGAGTACCAGTATTTCCTGGTATTGGCTGTCTGACTGCATTTTTTTATATCACTCCACCTTGTTAAGCTTTGATACCAATGACAAAGCTGATACAAAGTAACAGTTGACGTTTTGAACTGTAGCAGCTGATAGTAACGGTCATGTAGACGGAACTGTTTTTCTTCACCGAATAATTTTCTCAGCAGCTAAGCATAAAAATAAATCAGTAACAAATACTGCAGTGTAATTGCAACAATACACTCAGGGCTTCACTACATTTCACTAAATTTCAGCCTCCTAGGATGAAAACTGTGGCCACCAAAGGGTGGGGAAATTTTGTGTACCAACCAACCAACTGTCAGAGCGAGCTATAGAGCTGCTGGTCACAGCTAATAAAAATACAGCAACAGAAAAGCATGAAAAATAAATAAACCATATTCATGTAGTAAATGGATACTACCCCACATTTTCCATGAGACTCTCTGTTATAACCAAAAGCTGTTTATTCCTCAATATTACCTTTTATCAACTGGCAGCTGCTTAAACAATTAAGTGGAGACATTGTGCTGAGGCACTGTCACGTTCTCCATTTTTCTTCAGAGACATTCAGGACACATTACCTGCTGAGGCACCTCTGCGCATTTGTGCTAACTCTCACTTTCATTTTTCATCTTCTATAATAACATGGGATCTGAGCGTACCTCTCCCAGTGGAGTGCTGCTATATACTCTCTTTCACAAAGCTTAGAGCCTGATGAGGCACCAACATTTGTTGACTCAGAGACCAAAGGGAGGGAACGTGAAGCAATACTCTGGCTTCTGATGACGGCAAATGTGTGGAAGTGTTTGTCCAACAGCCTTCGCAGGGAACGAAGGGATCTCATGTGACCAGTCCTAGATGTCTAATCTCTGTGAGTGAGCAGTGTAAACATAGAGGTTCATTTTCAGGAGCGTCACTAACCAAGCCTCGGGGGGTGGGGGCTATAGGGCCCTGGAGTCTCTGTGTTATCACAGCTGAAGAAAGGGCTCCTGCTGCACGGCCTGCTCATAGCCAATTAGGTCCTGTTCAGGGGGACCTCGAGGGTCTGATTGATTTGCACCAGCTCAGCAGGCTTTGCTCCACTCCTTGAACCAATGGGAACACACTCTCCATTTCTCTCCTGTTGAGAGAGTACAATCCTTTTCTAGCCCACGCTGAGAGGACCGTCTTAATCATCACGAGCAAACGGAGGCCTCACCAGTTCCATTTTCACCAATATGTTTTTTCATCTTGACCTGGCAGCTTCTAACGAGGACCAGGTGCCTGGGGAAGAAAACAGCTTTCCAATAAGATGTGAGAGCAGGCAGTGAAGTTATTCTTGTGGGTTTTTTTTTTCCCTCCCTTGTCTCTCTGTGTCTCTGTATCACTTCTGAAAGGACCGGTGCACAACTTTCGCTTTCCATTTTTGTTTTTGAAGCTGTGATGGTAATAAAACCGTTCTCCCCCAGGTCATTCCACAGAGAACAAACTGAGCTGTGGAGGCTCTTTCATTATGTAATAACTTTCTCTGTGTTGGATAAATGATTGCGGAAATATTCCATCATCATGCTCGACTAGCGAGCTCTGGCTCCGAGCAGAAAGTGGCAGTGTTATCCTTGTGACATTTTGTCCCAAAATAAAAAACCTTTAGAATTCCCAGAAGGATTTTCACCCATTCAGATTTTCTTATGTAGCTGGCATAATTTTCATGTTCAAACTACAGTGCATATTTTCCAATGGAAATCTCACCTTCTCTCCTAGTTTCTGTTCCTCTGTGCAGTTTTTAAGACTTTTGGCCTCTCTTCACCTCCAGATAAGTGTCTCATAGCCAGAGGCGGCTGCAGCCACCAGTGTACGGTGGCGCCAGGGAAGGGGGTGGTGTGTTCTTGTCCCCCGGGGCTCCACCTGGACTCCACCAACAAGACATGTGAGGCAGTGGACTACTGCAGCCGTCACCTGAAGTGCAGCCAGGTGTGCGAGCAGTACAAGACCACAGTGAAGTGCTCCTGTTATCCAGGATGGAGGCTCGACCCCGACGGAGACAGCTGTCACAGCACAGGTAGACAGATGCTCCCCTTTTCATTTTTGTGTTTGATTGTTGTTTTGATGCTGTTGGCTGTTGTGTGGGTGTGGCTGGGTTTGAGTGTGTGGAAGTATGGCGGGAAGAAAGTGTGCTTTGTCTGGAGCTGAGTATTATTAATTGGTTCTCTAACCGATAGCTTTGTGTAAAACAGTTGGAGAAATTACTGGTAAGTAAGGAAGTAAAGTTTATTTATATAGCACATTTCACAAACACTGTTCAGAAAATACTTCACAGTCAAATAAATTAAACAAAAGAAGACACATGGGGAAACAAACATATAACACAAGTTAAAACATAAAATACCACATGCTACCTAAATGCCTGTCTGAACAGATGGGTTTTAGCTCCTTTTCAGGAGAGATCACAGAGTCCAGAAGCCTCAGACTTATTGGGAGACTATTCCAAAGCTTAGGTGGTGCCAACTGGAAAGCACGATCTCCCTAAGTCTTAAAACGTGTCTGAGGTCCACTTAGAAGACCTCGGTTTCATGTACTGCTTACATGAAATTACTTTATCACTTACAAGACTTCTATTTATTGAAGTAGTCAGATTTAAACATTAACCTGTTGTTGACATTTCAGTCTGACATGTGAAATATCCTAGTGAAAGATGATTGTTTTGATTTTTCTCTTAACGGTGATATCAGCATATCATGAAGCATGATTTCTTCATGCTTCATATCAGTAGCTCGAAAATGAAAGTCAGAATCTCCGCTCTTACATTGTGCTAGTGCAGCAGGGTCTTACATTGACACATACAGCATGTGGTTTTCTCCTCACCTTTTAATGCACTTTAGCACTGTAGATGATTTAAGCCCGAAAAGGAAACCATTAAAAACAAAACTGCAGGACTGGAATGTGCTTGTGTTAGTGTCTCAGAGTGCTGAGGAAGTGGAGTGGTGGTCTGGCGAATGGTAAAAGATGGTGATTTAGGGTACTGTCAGTTCAAATTTAATCAGTTTCAAATTCGTAGAGGCATCCGGGCGATGAGTCCTGTCTGTTCCCATCTGTATTGATACAGGGTCGAAGAGGCACTTTCTTCCTTCCCCAGGTAGAAAGCTTTTGTTTCCTCATTCAGCTGTACAGATGTCCACTCCAGGACTAATTCCAGACAAACACAAATGTTTTGCCAGTGCACTATCACATTATAAATTCAAACTTTCCGCTACTCTGATTGTTGTTATTGAATAATCTATTGGATAAGCCTGCTCTGTAGCTGCTTGGAAGAATACAGGTACCGGCACATAGTCGTGGCTTGTCACATTCAGATTTATGGACCTCGTTTTGATTACTTGCTTCTCCATTTTCTTCCAAGATTGATGGCAGTTGCAGTTCTAATCTTACATTATAGTAGGAAAAGAATATGCAATTTTCTGTGGAACCAAATCAGAATTGTACAGCTCCAACATAAATCAAATTTTGCATACAAATACAAACATCCTCATTTAATCTTGACAAAGGTGTTATTGGATTCATTGTGAAGTCCCAAGCACACCTCTGCTCTTGCTTGTGCATCGCAGATCCCAGCAATAATGGATTTGTTAGAAAGAGCCTTGGTTATCCACAGATACTAGTCCAGTCACACTTGAGCCAGTTTGGCTGCAATGTCACCATGTGTGTTTAGAGCAAGGACACCAATTTAATTGCGTTTTTGGCACAAAACAGTTCTGTTCCCCAAAGTGTTATTGACTCTGGAATGCTGCGAAGATAAGACTTGCAAAGGTGCCCAATTGTGAAAGATAGTGTGTACGCGTCTGTGTGTGTGACTAAATGAATTTTTGTGCATGGGTATATGCTTGTGTGCCAGATTTTGATTTTTAGTTCTACAAACATTTCTCAAAGGCAGAGGTGCTCTGAAGACATAAATAATTTTATTGGTCGAGCTGAACCTCAGCAGGCAGGACAAATGATGTGCAAGCGCTGTTGCCATCTCAACGGGCTAACAGCTAGCTAACTGAGAAAACTTGCTATGGCAAGACTGTATTTTTCATCAGTTAGCAACAAGATGATGAGGCCTTTTCACTGGGCTTGAGTCTGATGTCACAGATCTGTAAAAGCTATTCATCGTTGGCTCTGCCCCCTTCAGTTTTAACTCAACCAGTGACATTGTCTCTGCTCTCAGAAATTCTCTGCCCCTGAAAAAGTTAACTTCTATGTAACTTCCACGTACACATCTATACATGTGTTTACATGCCATGTACACACACACATACGCATGCACCTGTATTCTTCCAGCCATGATACTTGCATCAAGACAAGACATCTTAAAGCGAGTTTTGACAAAACCGAAATTTGAGACATCTTAAGATATCGTAAGATGCGATTTGAAGACACATCAGTCTTGGTTTTTTGAAACATCCTGAGACGTCTTGAGACACCTAGCACTAAAATATACTGCTGTCTTGACATGTCTTGAGACAGAAATATAATACAGCAATATACACGTTGTGATTTAAGTGACAACAAAATAGTTTTTCTTGTTTTAGTCATATGATACAGAGCACAGTGTATGTCCACGTCTGTGGGAGGTGCTGGGTGTGATGGAGAAACTGGCTGTCGGTGCTCAGAGAGAAGAGGCTGGAGACTGGGATGTCTTACGTGAAGATTTAATGAGGAAACTTGTACAAGGAGACACAGGAACACAAGAGGTTCAGGCTATGTCTGAAGTGGCACAGGCAGAAAGCAGTGTTTATACTGTCCGTCTAGCTTATCAGTCAGAAAGGAGGGTCAGGGTGGCCTTGGTGCCGGCAAGGAAAAGTACCAAGTGTCAAGTTACCTAAGTTTATAGGGTACATAGGTGCTTGACCACCAAGGTTTCAGGGAAAGAGATTAACGTACACAAGGTTAAAGGGGAACAAAGAGAACATATTAACCTATGTGAGGATGGAGATTTTTCCATAACACGGGGGGATGTTGGGTGGTCCATGATGTGTGTGTGGTTTCTTGGTGCAATGCTGCAGATACAAGCTCCTCGTTTCCTGTCTCCCATGGTCAGATCCCTTTGAGGCTTTCATCATCTTCTCTATCCGGCACGAGATAAGACGGATAGACCTTCACAAACGGGACTACAGCCTTCTGGTGCCGGGGCTGAGGAACACCATCGCTCTAGACTTCCACTTTAATCGCAGCCTCCTTTACTGGACAGACGTGGTGGAGGATAAGATCTACAGAGGAAGGCTCTCCGAGTCTGGCGGTATACATGCACGCGCACACACACACACACAAACACGCACACACACACACTCACTCGGTCATTCACACTCACACACAAATGTTTGCTATATATCTAAATGTTGCTGTGATGTATTGGCTCAGAGTCACACCTTCCCCCATCCGATCCACAGCAGCTGTAATGGAAGTCCAAGACGCTCCTGGCGATAACGCTCTCGGTTTTGTTCTACTGTCTTTACACACACTCAGGTCTGATACAGTGAAGTGATATTGTCTCTCCCAATGAGAATTTATTTCAGGTTTGCCAAAATAAAAAATGCTGAGGGACCAGAACCCCTCAACTGTTCTGGTATCTCTTCTCATAAAATGATGAATTAGTATTTCCCCCTGGCTCTGTATTTTTGTAGGTGCCAGTACATTCAATGAGCGCTCTCGCTTTCATCTCTCTCGCTGGGGCCATAGAAATCATCTCACAGCTGTACCTATTTCTCTCTTTTGTGAGACATACACAAAGCCCCAACACCCGAGGATAATTGTAAACAGCTGGATTATAGACATTTGGGGAAAACCCTTTATCATATTTAATGGAACGCTGTAGAAGAAATATCCTTTGTGTTGAAGTGCTTTCCTCAAGAGTTTTCTTGAGGAAAGTTTTTTTTTTTTTTTTTCTGCCCCCAGAAAATGTTCTCTTGAGTGTTGTAAATAGAGAAACCCGTCCAGGGCTGTGAATCCTGTTTGTGTCAGTGCTGCAAAGACAGTCCTGTGGACATGGCATGGTTGATGTTGTTGGTTTCAGGGGTAACAGGGATCGAGGTGGTCGTGCAGCACGGCCTGGCCACCCCAGAGGGCCTGGCTGTGGACTGGATCGCCGGGAAACTGTACTGGATCGACAGCAACCTGGACCAGATTGAGGTGGCCATGCTGAACGGAGATATGCGCACCACGCTGATTGCTGGCGGCATGGAGCACCCACGGGCCATCGCTCTCGACCCGGGGCAAGGGTATGCCACGCACTAACTCCCACACACAATGTAGCCTGCCTGTCGCTGTGCTATCTATCAGACTACAAGATTATTGGAATAAAGTGAAATTACAACCCCCCTCTATTCCTCACTTCCGCATCTGCTTTGATGTATGAAGATGTCTGCTATGTTAGGGTCCATTAAGGCCATAGATATAGAATACATCAATAACAGCGTGTG
>OMKZ01042586.1:0-14253 GCA_900302535.1 Neoniphon sammara
TCTTATCTCTCCAGTGCTAGGTGTTGTTCCTGAGCTGTGCCAGTGCCGAGACCTGGAGCTCGACTGTGATGGCGCCCAGCTTCAAGACATCCCTGCAGTAGCTGTGAATGTCACCATGATGTGAGTAGAAAATACGCCCCCTCTTTTTATTGAATAAACTGAGCCACAGTGAACCCTGTAAAGCTTCCATCCCGCCTCTGACTGTCACAGCATCTCTCACAGAGTGGTGAGAAGTCAGTGTGGCAAACAAGCGCACGTACACACTCACACTCACACACACACTGCACACACTGAGAGCCTGTCACTGGCAGGGGATGAGTGACTTACTGACTTGAAGGCAGCACTGTAGATGGATCTCTGGCAGGAGTGGGAGCAACCCCTTCATATTCAGGTAACAAGTATGTCCTTGAAAGCTTGTCAGTGGAGCCAGCATCACACACTGGGTTTGTCACACCCAGTGCTCTTATGATAAAATATTGAAGGCAATGGTATCCCATTTTTAATTCTGAACACGAGCTCAAGCTCAATATTATGATATGATTAATTAATGTTTGATGAAAGTGGATTACCCTGTCAGTTGTTTTCATAGGTGAATTGATAATCCTTACATCATTATCACATCAACTACGATACTAGCATAAATATTAAATAAGTTGGCCTTTCTTCATTGTCTGTTACACATTGTGGGGTTTCTCTTTTATGCTGTGTTATGTAAATAATTCTATATTTGGGCTATATTACATTCTGCACAGTCTGATCCCTATTCCCTCACTGCAAAATAATTGAAAAGATAAAAGAGCTGGTCATTTGTGGGTCACGTCAAGCTGATCATCTCTTTTTAAAATAAGAATAAGATAGGGAAATAAGAAAAGAGAGGACATAAGCCCTCTTCAGACGACATTAGTTTTACCAGGGGAGGTCAGTAATTTGATTTTACCCCTGCATGCTGGTAGTAGCAGTTGGTCATCCAGGCGATAAAATAATTTTCTGGGGCACCCTGGCAGTCCAGGAACACATCACACAGTGTTACCCACAGTGCACAAAAAACAGGCCAAACTCTCTTCAAATGGCTTCATATCTTTGTAACACAACCTGCAACAGCTTTTGGACTTTTTTCCACTGTATTTTTTCTTTCTTTCTCTTTTTCTTGGCACCAGTCTATGTTGAAATACACTACCTCTTCCTCTTAAAGCTTATTTTATATTCAATTTGTTTTCATTTTCGGGGTTTTCTGTTTGTCAAATGTCCCTGCTGAAACTATAACTGTTCCAGTGACACAAGTGAACATTGTCATCTTATCTAATTTAAAGAATGATGCTGCTCCACTTCACCACTTTTTAATCCAAGCGCAAGGTGTGCAAGTTAGTAATTACTAGTAACACCAGAACTTGATACTGATTACTCCAGGATGTCACTGTTAATTCAAAATACAATGGCCGATTTAAGATAGAATTTTTACTGGGATAGCTGGAGAAAATCTCTGTGCTCTCTGTGAATGGGATTGCTACATAGGGTGGGTAATATAATTTAGTAGATTGCACATCAGTGATTGCCTTGCAAACTAGGCAAGTCACATGAGTTGATCATGCTGTGACATGTCTGCAGTCTGCCTCACCTTGGTACCTGGTAAAGAATGTTCCTTATTTGGAACCTATTATGTCCAAAACCTTACATGAAATGAAACAATCTAACTATGAAACATCATGTGACTAGTGTAGAATGCGTTGTAGTCATAGATATATAAAGAAGGTTGTAGTGCAGCACCGCTGGTTTCTATGGTAGCAAGTCTCAGGAGCAACAGGAGTACCTTGTGTAGTAAGTTACAGTAGGGACAAGAAAAAAAAAACATTTACAGGGCAGTGAAGAGAAACATAAATGTTAGTCAACCCCTATTGATGAATTTGAATTAAAACATCCATGTACTTACATTTATTAAACAGAACTTTTAAACTTACCACACTTTGGACTGAGGCAACGGTCAGGTCTGCCATTAAAATGACTCCAGCTTGCCATACGGCACAGTTTTCCAGCTAAGAAACCACTGACAGACCTAATTAGGATGTGCCCTATACTGTCCTAAGCGGTCATATTTCCTAAAAATTCTTCCTAATTAAAAAGCTGCCTTGCATATTACCCTTGGTGTCTCTCTGCCTGACAACCATTTTTCTTGGGGGCACTTGTGTTATCCTAAATGCTCAGACCAATCAGAAAAAGGTCATATAACATATTCACAGCGATAGCCAGCAACACACACTGGCTATTGCTGTTCATGCCAACTACCTAGTTCTTCTCTTAATTCCAAATTTAAATGCAAATAAATTAAAACCATTGTTGCTGCTGCCAAAAATGTAAAATGCATCACTTACTCCGTAAACATGGACTTCAGTAATTGGGCTATTTGCCACATGCAGGCAGTTATCCGATCTTTCTAATGCACTTTAAACAAGAAAGCTGATCTCCATAATCGGGGTAAGGAATTAAGAGAAATGCGGTTAAGAAAGTTGGTTTTCTGCTGGAGAAACCCGATCACTGGGCCATGTAAATCCTTACTCAGAGTTCTGAACAGCTTACGTGTGAAATCCCCACAAGAGGTCAACTGATGGGCTGTTGCCAGGTTTTTAGACAAGTAAATATCAAAGCTGTCATGAACCTATTACCAGTTGATATTTACCGGTTGATTTATTAAATGTCACAGATGATTACTTTTAACAATAAAACTAAAATATTTACCCAGGGGTTTGCCCATTTGATGATGTTCAGAAATCAGTTGTGTTGGTTACATGCAGTGACTTCTTCCTGCACATGGTCTCAACATTCATCCAAGTCCAGCAGCTTTCTCCCCATTTTATTCTGCCAAGTACTTAGCAGGCTTTGCTAAATGAGAGTTTATATTCATGACCTAAGCTAAATTAAGTCTGTGTCCTGATTAAGGTAGAATGAGCCCTGGAGGTTTACTCTTCAGTGGTGTAACGGTGTATTCTCTTACCAGGTCCAAAGAAATGTACATTCATTTTTGTGACTCAGAATACTGTGTTTAATCACTGCTGAAGAAAAACAGCAATGCAATGATTGTAGTTTTCTCGATATTCATTGAAAGTTGACATAGTCATTGTTATATTGAATGAGTTTCTGGATCCACATGCTTTTGAAATGTGTCAGAAAAGAAAAGGAAAAAAGACCCTGTAATTCAAAATGTCTGTTGGCATCAGTGAAAAATAAAGCATTCGTTCCCGGAAAACTATAATTTTGCAGCATTTGGTTTTCGTCCATCAACAGTGATGAAAAAAGGAAGAGTCCAAGGCACTTTTCTTAGGTATATGATAGTGGCTTAAAGGATTTTTAATCAAAGAAGAGTCCCTTGGAATCTTCCTTTTCTAATAGGTATTTGAACCCCAAACCAATTAAATACACCTTTTTAGCATATTAAATGCAGCACTCTCTGCAGCACAATTTTTTAAACAAACTTGATCATCTAGAGAGGTAAACAGGTCCCAGTTCAACTGTTTTAATTCTGCATGATAATGAGCACTGAGCATTTTGAACCTTTTCATATCCCTCAGGTCCTTACAAAGGAACCAGCTTCAGAATCTAAATGCTGACATATTCTATAAGTTCCAGAGCCTGCAGAAACTGTGAGTTTTCCCATGAATTCTATTGCATATCATTAAATTATTTTTAATGTTTTTATCACATTGTTCTTTGTTTTATTGATGTATTCTTTCTGCAGTCAAATTTTAATTATAAGGATTATTATGACCACCACCTGCAGTATTCTGCCAGTGAAGCATATCGATGTCATGGTACAATAGAGCCAACATAATGACGCGCCTTTGAGTGACAGATACAACAAAGGAAATTCACAACTACAAAGCTGATTCATGGAAGGCTAAGAGGACTATACTGGAAACAATGACTGAAGTGACTATTCTGCACTGCATTCAGATCATTCATTACAGACTTATGTTGTTTGTCCACCTCACACACTGGTGCTGACCACGGAGGAAAGAGAGCAGGTCTATTCCACTGCCAGGCACTGTTTGGCTATCTCAGGCTGCCAGGCTTCAGCTGCCACTCCAAAGGTTGGATCAGACTGAAAGCTTCCATGAGATTACTTAAATAATGTATAACACTGTATGTATAAAAATACCAAAAAAAAAACAAAACACGCTGTTATTGGGGATTTTCAGATGCGATATCAAAGAAGATGGCAGCCATTGATATCAAACATTCAAATGTCTCTCAGCTCTATTTATAACCCTAGTTCAAACATTTGAAGCAGCCAGTCCTTAATCCACCTGCAAGCAAAGGGCTGTGTCCTGCGCAGGATCCAAAATAATTGGGATGTGTTCTTTTTTTTGGTCAAAATAATTGGTCATTCAAATGATTCATAAATGGTTTTGTCTTCACATAGATATCTCCAGCACAACCAAATTCAAGCTGTGAGTCCCAACGCGTTCAGAGGGCTGTACAATTTAACACGGCTGTAAGTTTGTTCATGTTTTTTGTATCAGTGCCCTTGACTTGTCCAGGAGAGATTTCTGTGCCTTCTTTGTATGCTCGGCATCAGCGGTGTATCAGTCAGAATTACTCAGAAGTGTTCAGGATTCCCTATCAGCTACAGATTGTCCGTGTGTGAAGAGAAGAGGAGCATCAGTGAGGAGCATCAGTCTAGCGGGCATATTCTTAATATTATGCACTGGATCTTCTTAATAAAGTTAATAAAGTTCATTCAATTGTTGTGATGCCACATTCTAATGCTAGCAAAAAAAGCACAACTAGCCAAAAATATAAAAAATTTAAAAATAAGCAAACATAAATAAATAAATAAATAAATATGAACACAGATAAAAACAAGAAAAAAATAAACCTTTCTGTTATGGAACAATGGAATATAAATATATTGCACAGATATGTGCAATATTTCAGTTTTAGTTACATTTTTCATTCTTGTTCGATGCTATTTGTTTCCGATTTTCTTTTCTGTTCCTTGTACCACTTTGAAGGCTTGCCGTTTACTCAGTAATGTTCTTTACTGTAACAAGGGGGTAATTTTAACTTTTCTCTCTTAGTTATCTGAGCTACAACAAGATATCCATCTTGATGCCAGGGGTATTCCAGGACCTGCACAAGCTGGAGTGGTTGTATGTTTCTTTTCTACTCAAAAAACAAACATTTATAGTAACTATAATTTTGCAGCATGCATAGTATCATTGATAGTGATACGAGTGAGGATATTACACATTCAAGTAGAGATTATTTTGCTAAAGACAGATCATCTGCAAAGAGAAGTCTGCTTTCAGAATAAATAATTCCTTCTGATAAAAGGGGGTTTGTTTTTTTTGTTTTTGTTGGTAATATATCATACATTTTTCTGTTGCTGCTATTTCCTTTGAATCAGTATGCTGCAAAAGACACTGAAACTGCATGCTTTATTTTTTCATAGGATCCTTGAAAACAACAATATCCATCAGATATCCCCTATGACCTTTTCTGGATTGAACTCCCTGGTTCTACTGTGAGTTTTTCATTTCTTCCTCCACACCACTTGACATGGACCTTTTTTCTTTTTTTTTTTTTTGCTTTGCTGTGATGTCCTCTTAGAACAATTCATCAAAGTCCTGATATTAAGGGCCTCTGTTGATCTGTTTAGATTGCCAGTGGGTGTTTCCCCTTTGATCATTGAACAAAATGGCAGTGCACTTTGTTACATTGCGTCTCGCTGATTGACAGGGTTTTGTTGAACAACTCTCTGACAAAGCTGGATGACATCTGTCGGGAAATGCCGAGACTGAACTGGCTGTAAGTTTGATGTCAAGAAAGAAAATGCTGTACTGTGATGAGAGTGATATGGCTTTTGATGTGTGTGTGAGTGTCTGATTTGTTTCATGGTTGGTTCCTACAGGGATATGGAGGGGAATCTCATCGAAACCATCGGAAATGTCTCATTCTGCTCATGCAGTATGCTGACTGTTCTGTAAGTATGAATTTACAAACCGTGAGGTCCAAAGTCCACTACCAGGACTTCCTTTGAGTCATCATTCAAAATCAAATTGTTAATCAAAAGATATTCCTCAAACAAGATTATATGTTTTCAATCATATAAGTCAACAAAAATTTGTTAGTATGTACTGAAAGCCCAAATTTCTCAACATTTTGTTTGTCCATTGTTTGCCTTACTTGCAGCTTGCATTATGGCATGGATTCTACAATTTTTTGCAGATATTGAGAATCCACAAAACTCATTTAGAGTGTCCAAAAAATGTCTTGTGAAGTTATCATATTTTTTGCCTTTTTCAAATATCCCCAAAATGTTCAGTGGAGTTGAGGTATGTTACATGTGGAAGGAAAGCCATTCAAATCAGCACATCTTGTTCTTTCTTGGATTTCAAATAGTGCCTGACATGAATAGCTGCCTTGCATGTTTAGGGTCATTGTCCTGCAGGAAATAAATCCATGCCTCTGCAGATCAGATGGCTACTTTAGTCAATATGTTGATGATCCTGTGCAAATTACCAACTCTGGAATAGGCAAAATATCTCCATGCCTGAATATTTCCAGCACTCTGATTGACTGTTGAATTAACCTCCCATGCTGCCATCTCCTCACATAAGCTCTCTGATTGCAATTGTTATGTTCAAACTTCGAGTCATCCATAAACGAGACTTCTTTCTAGATTGGCCCATGCTAAATGTTTGGATTTGTTTTGTTTTGATGAAATGGTTTGGAAGCCGCTGTTCTGCCATTGAGGCTATAGTTTGCCAGCCTTAGATGCCTTAGATGGTAGCCTTAGATGGTGTGGTCATGTTAGGTCTGCCTGGTCTTGCTTTGAATGGAAATGACTTGGTTTGTGAAAATGTGTGCGCTGTACTGCCCTGTTCAAGTCTTTCAGTTGAGGTGCAATTTGGCACTGGGATAGTTTGTCAGCACTCAGGAGAACAATTTGGCTGCAAACTGCTTCACTACACTCTTCTGATATTGTTACAACCAAATGGAAAGCATTTTTCAACAGAAATGCTTTTTTCAAATTTATTTATTTATTTATTTTTTAAAGCTAAAGCACTGCAGTAGTGTCAGTAATGCGTAGGATCACTATCAGTAATGCATAGGAAACCAAATCGATTTAGTCTTCTATGCACTGTTGCCTGGTTTTAGTTGCTAAAAGTTCAAATAAATTCACCATTTTAAGAGCATACATGTGTTGAAATTTAAATGCAATATACAGTGTGGTATGACTACTATTTGTGAAAACCTGAATATTCAGATACATTTCCATTTCATATGAGTATTTGTCATTTATATCCTCTAAATAATGCATTCTTGAATAATAGGTATCAACTGCATTTTTTAAAAAAAGTATTAGTTTTTACTTTTTTTCTGCGAACTTTTGGACCCCACTGTAGTTATAATTCATAGTAAAAGCAAAGTTTCTGCTTGTAAAAGTTTGCTTTTGTGTCAGATGTTTGCTTATGTTTTTCAAATCTGTTTTGCATATGCATGAGATCTACACTCACAGTTAAGTAAATGGGTTTCAAGTGGAGAACATTACTAATTGTTAGTTTGTGTATTATTTCTTTTCTCCAGGGTTCTACAGCGAAACAGAATCAGCCATATTCATGAACAGGCTTTCTCACTACTACAAAAGCTTGGGGAGCTGTAAGTTCATTTTCCTTGATTGAAAGGCAAAGAACAGACTGCAAATACCATTTGTAAAAAAGTTTAAATTGTGCATTTAAGGGTATTATTACTGAAATGATGGCATTTAAGAAGAATACCACTGTGAAGACACACAATGCAAAATGACCTTAGAAATTGCTGAAATTACAGAGGAACAGAATTAGAGAATGAAAAAAAAACACAATTATTAAAAGTGCATGAAAGATGTTTTCGTATGTAGCATTTTCACATATATTTTGGCCATTACGTCTAAACACTTGAATCAACAAATGATGTTGCTGTTTCTCCTTGTATTCATGCATTCATATTTCCCCCTGTTTACATACAATAGGGTTGTTGAGAAACCTAAGAGAGAGTTTGTGAATGTTTGAAATTCAAATGTCTGATAGTTAATTGGAGATTGGTAGCAATCAGCACTATGTTCCCAGCATGTCGTTATTGACAGGTAAATCCCCTACAGTGGTGGTGTATTTCTTCTCTTCTTGTATAAGTCTTTGACTGTCAGTTGATTGAAGTCCAAGTCTTTAGAGA
Organism: Neoniphon sammara; assembly: GCA_900302535.1. Lineage (NCBI taxonomy): Eukaryota > Metazoa > Chordata > Actinopteri > Holocentriformes > Holocentridae > Neoniphon > Neoniphon sammara. The sequence continues at coordinate 8,206 of OMKZ01042586.1, forward strand.
TGCCTTTATAGTCCTGTAAAGCCTTTTGAGCCTCACCAACCCTTCCTGTGAAATCCCTTTTGATCTGGTCACGTTTCACTTCAAAAGATCTCTGTTGTCAAGAGGAAACTGTTGGTAACCAAACTTTGTTTTTATTTATTTATACATTTGAATGTGATGACACCTGAATGTCATCGCATTCACTGAAATACTCGACTCCAGTTGCTCAATGTCTTCAACATGAAAATGTACGATTTGTTTCTGAGATTTATATATTAAGAATGTGGCTTTATTTGTAATGACTTAGATGAGGATCAGGAAACATTTTAGGGGCAATTAATGTACAAATCCAGGTAATACCAAAGGATTCACAAGCTCTCAAATGTAGATGTGCTGCTAATATGAATTACTGTCACACTTGACTTAGATCAAACAGTTCGTGCCAATTAGTGTTTTATTTCTATCCTATTTGAGATGTGTGCTGTTTGCCGCATCAGAGCAAGTCACAGAGTGTCTGGTGAGTTAAGTTGCAGAAAAGTCAAGATAACTGACTTTCATGGGGATTGTTGAAAACTTTGTGGCTTTAAGTGTATTGTTGTATTTGGCAAAAACAAAATCCATCCAAAAAACAAGCCTTTTCTCTCTGGGCCCTTGTTTTGCCTGGATGATGACATCTACAATGGAGTTCAGTAACAGAAATGTGTCTGACTCTCTAAAACATCAGTGGCAAATATCAGATTTTGCTTTCTAGACTGACCATTTTGCACTGAAGGTCAAAAGTGATCTGTCAACTAGAAGAGGAAAATATCAATTTCATCACTGTCAGTAGCCCCAGTAGACTAAGATTCAAGGCAGGCACTAAACAAGTTATATTTTGAAGGCTGTGATGTTCTCAACTGTAAAACTATCTACATATACAATAGCCGAACGCAACAACTTCATGTACAGCCTCTGGGTGTAGATGATAGGTATTCTGGGAAATGTAACTGAGGTAGAAGTAGACGGGGCAGGTTGAGGGAAAACAGGTGCAACAACGAGGTAAATTAAAACACTTAATCCTGGAATGCACTGAACATAATAGTTCAATGATAAATAACATTGTAAGTGGATTTTTCCTTGAATATATGCCTGCAGTCAGATGTCCTCATAATATAACACTGTGTGTTTATTGCTTTGTGCTTTTGGGGGACCAAAACGGATTTGTCTCGGTGCGCAGGGATCTGTCCAACAACAGACTGGTGACGATCCCACCCAATCTCTTTGTCTTACTGGGGGATTTGCTCCAACTGTGAGTTCCATCTATGTAAATACAAATTATTGTGCTATTCTGAACACAAACATGCCAATTCTGTTAATATCACAATGGATTTTTCTGTTGATGCAGTCATGGAACGACAGCAGAGTCACTGATTTCAGCAGCATTTCAGTGAACTTAGTGTGATGAATGAACACTTAAAGTTCACTTTCTTTTATTTGCCTAATACATTAAAGATGACTAACAGAGTTTAGGCCATTGGTGGTGCTAGTGAGCAAAAACAAACTGTGACCAACTGAGCATCTGTTAATTAGTTAGAGAATACAGTTTCATTAGGATAGATCAATGAATATGCATGAATTAATGAAAGTTAATGAATTCCACACTTTTGCTAGCTAGCTGTTACTAAAATATTCGCTGGCACAAAAATAATTTTGTTAAACATTAATTAGTCATAACATTTGCAAAGCTATATTTAACACCAGGTGAGCTGGCATATCTCAACATGAAGAGAGAGAGCACCATTTGACTGACTGATAAATGCACTGATCTGAATTTAGCTCCTGATGAACACATGTTGTGAATTGGGAAAAATAAGGTGACACAAAATCAACTCCAGTTCAATTAATCAGTTTACCCTATGACAGTGTCACGTCACCTCTTCTGTATACTGCACAGGGCAGTAGCATGCAGTAAGTTGTCTTTGACAGCTGATGTGAAACATTACCACAAGGGCACTCAGGAATCTGCTAAAGTCACCTAATTTCAGATTGTACCAGCAGAATTTGCACCAGAATCACTAAGTGTAAGAGAGCAAAGGGAAAGTTCAAAACATAACAACAGCAGGGAAAAGGGAGGTGAAAGTTATGGAGGGAGTTACAGGAAACTTTCCACAGGCAGGCAGAGAGAAGGTGAGACAAATTGTTACAAACTTGTAGTAGGTAGGATATTTCCTCAGACTCATTTCACTGCCCACAGCTGAAAAAAAGCATACATGTTCAGTGTTTCCCTTATATGCTGAGCGCCGCTGCTAAAATTTCACATTGTACATAATAATCACAAGGAATGCAAACCACTTGCCCTGACTGGAGCTAGAAGTGAGCAGATGAAACAAACGGGAGCCCCCATCACACACACAGATACACATACAAACTAGTGATGCGCGGATCGGCTCCCAACGTCATCCAAATCCGCGTGTAAGAATATACCATCCACCTGCCACCCACCCCAATTAATTATTTTCTCCGATTTGGAGACCCGCACCCACATGGAACTGCATTTCACTTCACCTTGCTTTTTTAATTATTTCAAGCAGCAACATTTAAGCAGCAACACTAAAAACTGTAGTAATAAACTTGACAGAACAGAGGAAACTCTCCAGGGGAAATTAAACTTTTAGCTTCTGAAAAAGGAGGACGGCTGCTTTGAAGTTGGCCGTCCACACTTAAAAGGTGAAAACGCTTTTTAGTTATTAATTTATATATTGAATACACATGCGCAGTAGCCTAAATCTGAGGAAGCTATGCCACAAATTTACATTTATAAGCGATATCAACAACACTTCACCATCTACATCCATCATTACTGTACATGAAGCCAATGATGTCATAGCTTTAAATATCAACACAGGAGTCAGACCGGGTCGGGTTTCTCATCAATGTATTGATGAGAATGCCTTTATGGTTTCCATGATCATTGTAGTGGTTTCTACATATCCTCTCCTCATGCTGACACACACACACACACACACACACACACACACACACACACACACACACACACACACACACACACACCTGTTTCGGTGCCAGATCCGTGTATGATATGTCACAAAATTCTCCGTTTTCACCATTTTCGTTGTCAGATTCATCCACTTGGGAGAGTGTATTCAAAAAGCTCCGTTTTCGGTGGTTGAAAACGCCGTTTTCAGTCGCTGAAAGTAAAAGTCCACCTTTGATAAAGTGAAAATGGCAACATCTATTTCTACAATAGCCTGAACACCGGCTGATATCTTTAATCCCTTCAAATTAAAATTCTGAATGTCACTGCAAATAAGTCACAAATGTCCCGAACACAAACAAGGCTGTCCAACATAAATAATAAATGGCCCTATAAATTAAATTAAATTAATCAGACTGTTTATTTTTATGACCCGGCCCGCCCAATCTGCGCAGCATCCGCGGTGTCCGCGGCCATCACTGCAGTCCGCGCATCACTAATACAAACACATACACTCACGCACTTCACTACAGCTAAAAAGAGCGTGCCGCTGTGTAATTTTTCGGCACGCCACAAGCAAATTTCTCAAGAAAGCACAATGAAAATACACTAGCCTATAAAACGGTCAAATCTGCATCCTACACCTGCCAGCTCTTCTGATTTTCCTGCCCGTCTCCCGCTATTCTCCTGGAGTAAATGATAAAATGCTAATGAAGAGCATGAAACCCCCTATCCTTTAAGGGCTTTATACAACTAAATTCTCTTTCAACTCTCTTTTTAGGAATATATCATACAACCCCATTATGGAGCTCCAAGTTGACCACTTTGATAAGTTGCATAAACTGAAGTCACTGTAAGTAAACAATTTCCTGTTCATCTCAGCACTCAGGGGACCCAAGCTGAATGACTCTCACAAATAATTGAAAACCTGTGTGTTACCTACAATTACAATAAAAAAATAAAAATAAAAAAAGCTTGGTATTATGTTAAGAGGCATTTTAAAGACCTCTCCTTTGATGTTTTAAACAGTAGGAGGGCAGCAAACATAGAAAGCTACTCTGTGTAGGGTACCTAGATGATGAAAATGAACAAGAGACAGGAAAAAAAGTCATCCCACCAAGTAGGAGGTCTTCTCTTTTATAAAGGACAAGGCCATTTCTGCATAATGGATATACTCTCTCATTTGAATGCTATGTGATTTTTGAAACAAGAGAACAGCCCACATAAAAGCCAGAAATTCTCTGGCTTTTGTATCAGCAAAGAAAGGGAGTGTGTTTGGGGTAATAAGAGTCTCTTATATGGTTTCTGAAAGATTGTTTGCAAGGAACTGACCTTTCGTGAAAGCTTTTTTTGTTTTTTGTTTTGTTTTTTTGTACTCTTGTAGTAGTCGTAAGAGTCCATAGCAGTTGTAGTTATGTGCTGTTAGTGGGTGAACAATGTGTGTGTGTGTGTGTGTGTTGTAGCAGTAGTGGTAGTAGTAGTGGGTATAGTAGTACTTAAAGATCATGATGGATGTGTGTGCAGTGTCTGGCTGACTGGCTGATCTTACTTTTTATGCACCTCTTAAGAAAAAAAAAACTATGCAATTATTTTCTCCAGGAGCATAGAGGGAATAGAGATTGGGAACATACAACGCAGGATGTTTGAACCTCTCAAACACTTGACTCATATGTAAGTACTGTGAGTGGTGCGTATTCCATGATGATACTTTCTGATGATCGTTTCTGTTTTGTTCTAAGATCTAGCATCATGACAGCCAAGGTGAGATCCTGTGATCCCATAGGAACATTTCCACTGAACATTTTCCCCCTGCAGATAGTGAATCAGAGTTGATATCAATGTTTTTTTTTATAAAATCTGAATAAATATCACATTTATAAATGTAATAAAATCTCAAATTGATAATAGAGGTTATGGTTCTATGTCATAACATCCTGTGTTTATGCCTGCTAATCCTTGCTTCAGCATTCTCATGCAGACGTTTCACACATTTTTCCTGAGTGAACAGTCCTAGGTTGGCCTTATCTGAACTGTCAGGCTTTACCTCCAACTGGGTGATGATTAAGTGTGGCATAGTGCAGTTTGTGTTCCCTATGGGTAAAATAGCTCTAGATACACCCATCCAGCTCCTCTTAAGTGCACTTTAAAAAAGCCTTTGAAACACATGCTAAACTGTTATGCTAAACTGAATATCTGAAATATCCTTTGAACATATGGAAATCTTTTAAGACTTTTGAGAAAACTCAAATTTGTGTCCAAAGACATTAAATTCACCACCTGCAGAGCCACAAATATACCCCTACTGGCATTGGATCGAATCCTGATCAAATCCCTAGAGCTTTCTCTGTAAAGAAGCTCTGGGAGCTCTCTGCTTTCCAACTGTCCAAATGCAAAAAGATATAGTAAATGTGAGTCAGCTGCCAATAGACAGACTTCTTTTTCTGTGCTTTCATACTGTGCTTTGATTTGTGTTATTGCAGCTACTTCAAGAAGTTCCAGTATTGCGGTTACGCTCCTCATGTGCGCAGCTGCAAGCCCAACACTGACGGCATCTCGTCCTTTGAGGACCTGCTGGCCAACATCGTGCTGAGGGTCTTCGTCTGGGTGGTATCTGCCACCACCTGCTTCGGCAACATTTTCGTCATCTGCATGCGATCCTACATCCGCTCAGAGAACAAGCTCCATGCCATGTGCATCATTTCCCTCTGTTGTAAGTCAGATAACATTCACACCAGGGTTGGAATGGTGGCGAAACATAATTTCTGGCATTTTTCTTGCAAAATAGTGTTTTCTCATGTTTTTAGGCTGAAATTAATCTTTTTTACTGCCCCATAGCAGCCATTTCTGAAAATATGTATCATTATCATGTTTATATTGGTGGTTGTTTGCCTTATGATGATCATAGCTTCAGTTCATAGTTTACCTGCCTTTTTATTTATCATCACATCATATATCTTCCTGATCAGGAAAGATCACAAAAGATCACATCTGAAGGTAACTTCCAGTTGTAAAAATATATAATATATATATTAATTTATATATATATATATATATATATATATATATATATATATATACTCTCACACACACACACA
>OMKZ01042586.1:14273-31794 GCA_900302535.1 Neoniphon sammara
CACACATTGTTCATATCTATATCCTTTCTCCCAGAGTCTACTTTGTTCCATTTTATTGGTAACTGGATTAAAATCTGAAAATAATCTCCAAAGACATGATTGTAATAAAGTTATGAAGGTCTCTACATTAAACAGATGAGCCTGAGATACTGTAATTGTATGCACAGCAGAAAAAAGATAACTTACACCCACTATAACATAAAATCCATTTAATTCATTTTCAGAGCTCTTTTAATATAATAGCTATAATCAGTACATGGGGTATCCCTCTTTGTATTTGCACACTTGAAATGCCAGCTCATGCATATGATGAAGTGCGTACATTTGATGTTTTTGATTTCCCTCTATATGGATGTTTATAAATATTCATCTTGGGGACAGTGGAAGTAAACCTTTTGTGTGAAGACTGCCATTCTGTTTTAGATCAGATTACCTTCTGAAGTAGAGGCTTTTGGATCCCATGCTCTTCCTTTCCTCATTGTGGAAATCCTTTGATCCATCTTTGAAAATTTGCGAAAGAGACCTTCCTGTCTGTTTTATATTATCTCCAGTGAATTAACATTCACCTTCTCTGGTGTTGCTAGGATTTCCACACACAGCTGCAGGCTATCAGTTGTTGACATCTGTCTTAATATAGCCATAAAACCTTGCACTTTGGGGTTGTTTCCTGTTAGTATGATTACATTGTTACTAACAATTGTTACTTAACATTGTTACTAACAAACAGCTCTGTGGTTTTGCTTGAAACCCTCAATGTTTGTTGGTGCTGCTCAAGTTCAAATGGCATTGTTCTCACCTACCTTAACAAACCAAACTGAAAAAGTAAACACTTCGGCATGTGAATAATTGCTCCAAACATGCTTGGTTTGAACACGCCCCAAAGCCAATTCTCGAATCATATTTCTCCGACATTCCAAAAGTTTATACATCCTTGCACGCAGTGTCAGTTTTGCAGCCTTGTGTCAAAATAAATGTTAAAATACAGCAATCCGCAATTATACCCCTTCCAGGTGCAGATGGGCTGATGGGCGTCTACCTCTTCATGATCGGCTCCTATGACCTCAAGTTCCGTGGCGAGTACAACCGGCACGCTCAGGCCTGGATGGACAGCGCTCAGTGTCAGGTCATCGGCTCCTTGGCCATGTTGTCCACCGAGGTGTCCGTCCTCCTCCTCACCTACCTCACCTTGGAGAAGTACATCTGCATCGTCTACCCCTTTCAGTACTTAACGCCTGGCTGGCGGCGGACCGTCAGCATCCTGTTTGGGATATGGGTGTTTGGTTTTGTTGTTGCCTTCCTGCCGCTGGCCTGCAAGGGTCTTTTCCGCAACTTCTATGGAACCAATGGTGTTTGCTTCCCCCTGCACTCTGAGCAGCCTGAGACAGCGTGGGCTCATGTTTACTCCATCGTTATTTTCCTGGGTGGGGGTGTTTGCTTGTAATATTCCTTTTTTAATATTCTTGTTTAGTGCATGGTGCTGTTTTGTTTAATTGTCCCCCATGATCAAAGATTGGGGAAGGGACTACATGTCTCCATCTGATTGTCTGTCTACCTGTTCGTCACACACAATTTATCAATCTCTGATGGTCTGTTTTGGATGAAACTTGGTGGAATGATGGATTTTGACACTGGGGTCTGGCATTTTGAATGTAAACCTGATTGGCTCACCACAGTGCCACCACCGGGCCAACAGGGCCATAAGCTGTCATTCTCAGTATTTCAGACACTGCTGGGTCAAATTTGATGAGCCTTCAGGGAATGATGTGTTTCTAAACTGATATCCTGTATCAAAAAATAAAACAAAAAAATAGGCCACTAATAGGTCAAGAGGTCCCCAAGCTTCAAGCCATAATGTCACACACACACACATACACATACACATACACACACACACACACACACACACACACACACACACACACACACACACACACACACACACACACACACACACACACACACACACAGATAAAAATAAAAACTGTCACTGTTACACCCAGGGTGACTTTTCAAGATCAAATTTTTTAGAGCCCAGAATCATCACTGTTTATAGTCTAAAGCGGTGTTACAGGTCCACAAGTTTACAACAAACAAACAGGACGGCACCTCCTGGCTTAACCCTCATAGTGGGCAAGAAAAAACACAAAACCCAAAAGTAAGAGGGAAAAATGGGGAAGAAATCTTAGGAAGGACTTCAGAGAGAGGGAGCCCCTTCCTGGCCAGCCAGAATGCAATTGGTGCCGACCAAGTGGGTAAATTATCAGATTAAGAAGTTAAATTTGCTAATGATAGATATATACAGGACATACAATGTGAATTTAAAAAAGAAAAAACACTAGTAAAGCAAGGTAAAGCAAGGGGAGAGAAGAAGCAGCAGGAGGCCTCGACGGGAGACAAGGATGATTAACCAGCCAGGATTAAGGCGGTGGAAGGGGGATGGAGGTGGAGGAGATGGGTGATGATGGTGGGGGTGGGAGCGTCACACCTGGGAGACAAACAGATTCACTCACAGGGGGTATTCACACTCTGACACATAAAACATGCATACAAAGGACATGCAGGAAAAAACAAACACTAGGGGGGCATCAGTCATGGGGGACATCGTGGTTACTGTTGACTTGAAGAGTAATTCTATCCTTATTCCTGATGGCTAGTTGCAGCCTGGCAGTATATAATTGTGTGTGTGCATGTGTGTGTTTGTGTGCACACTTGACCTTTGTAATAACTGCTAATCACAAACTTGAAACTGTTCCCAATTCTCTTGATAGGTCTGAACTTGGTGGCATTCCTCGTCATTGTCCTGTCCTATGCAAGCATGTTCTATAACATCCAGAGAACAGGCACCCAGACCACTAAATACAGCAACCACATCAAGAAGGAGGTGACCATCGCCAAGAGGTTCTTCTCTATTGTCATCACCGACTCCCTCTGCTGGATCCCCATCTTCATCCTCAAGATCCTATCACTGCTGCAGGTGGAGATTCCCGGTATAGTAGCAGAACTATGAATTATTTATTTTATTTAACCCGACAATAGTCTAAAGAAGTTACCCCACTGACATTAAAAAGGGGAATTTTCAAGATAGATCTGGTTAAGAAAGAAACATCAACAAGGATGTACACAAACAAAACAATGCATAAAAACACAATTCATAACAATCAAACCTGGATCATGTGCTATTTTTTACTCTAGCCACATCAATAAATCATCTTCATCTTGATTACTGTAAGAAGACATTATTTTAGCCAATATATGAGGCATGAGGCTTCATACAGTTTCATACATTTGTTATGATGTACCATTGCACCTTGTACATTAATTCTTAAATCAGCCAACTGTAGAATTTCAAGGTAATTTACTTCAATCTTTTATTTACATTGATTTACATTTTTCTACTTCTCACCATGTGAAATGTAAATACAGACATCAAAGAGTCTTTAAATACACAGACCTCTGGCCACATATATTGTTTCATTTCTCTCTTTCTCTGTCTCTCATCCAACTTCGCTCTGTCCACCGGAAGGTACCATCAGCTCCTGGGTGGTGATATTTATCCTCCCCATCAACAGCGCCCTGAACCCCATCCTCTACACGCTGACCACGCGGCCCTTCAAGGAGACCATTCTGCAGGTGTGGGCCAACTACAGGCAGCGGAGGCCCCTGCACAACAGCCACCAGGCCCACCACCCATCGCTCACCTGGCAGGAAATGTGGCCCCTGCAGGAGAACAGCCATGCCCTCACTTTGCCAGAGTACCCAGGGCACCTACTGGAGGCTGGCGCCCTGGACAAATCCCATCTCACCTCCTTGGAAAGTAGCAATGGAGGAATACAATGACATTACCACTAATGACATTACCACTGAAGCACACCGAGAACAAAAACAACAACATGCTGTCGTGTCCCTGTGTGCACACACACACGAGCAAAACACCAAACACACACACACACACACACACACACACACACAAATAAACTTTTCTTTAAACAGGCAAGGTGACTAACAGCAGAGCTACACTGCTCTCCATCAAAGAGTCACTTCGACTATTAAAATGTGATGCAGGGTTATCCATTTCAGCTGTTTCAATAACCTTTTTAAAATACACATTTTAATGGGTTATAATTTCACACAAACATATCTCTGTGATTTCATAAACCATTATGGTGTAAAAGGGCTTCACAAAAACATATGCGTGTTTTTATACCATTTTTATGTATAATTGCCACATATACACATGTAGAGGACAAAAAATTAATAGGACATTCACACAAAAACAGAATTCTGTCTCCACTGCAGCTTCTGTTACTGATATTGCAGCTTTCATTGGTTACAATGACAGTGCTCATCCCGGGCACTGCACAAGTTGACGTGTCATGACTATGTCTAGTGTAGCAGCCGTGTAGCAGTAAGACTACATTCCCTGTATGTGCAAATCCAAAGTGCAGCTCATATCCGATTTTTCTGGGTGACTGATGCAGCTCATATCCAATATCAGTATGAATTCACAGCAGTGTCAAAAAGACAAATGTGCAGGGAAAGACAAAAGACATCTGATCCATTTTTGTACCTTCTCCTTTTTGTTTCCACATGTTCTGGTCACAGTCAGTATTGATGGAATTGACGCGTCTCCCCAAATACCAATCAAGCCAGCTATTTGTCTTTCTTTCCATTGTTGTACCCTGGTGTCCTCTATGGTAACACTGACTCAGCCAAACTGCTGCAGGCGCCAAAATGTTGACAGTTGTCTCAGTGAATGACAGAAGATTTACTTACTGTCATGTTAACACTGAGAAATTCTGGTTTGAGTTTTCAAATACTTCTCACATGTAAGTTATGCACTTTGAGATGCAATTCTGTAGCACATATCCATCTTGACCAGAATGGAAAAAATGTAACGCAAAGACAATTTTTGCTGATTTCAAAGCTGCAGTGTAAATGTAGGCTAAATGCGGTGCCAAACTTACTCTGTTGACCTTGTTTCAAATCAGTATGGGTTGTGCATTTTATGTGAAACACTTCAAAACAAAGGCAGTTAGCATGAGCAGCATAAGCCAGTGTGGGAACAGACAATGCTAGGAAGGCTGGCATAGAAAAGGCTGGTGCCTTCTCAAACTGCATCAACAGAAAATTCAAGTGGAAAAAAGCACTCACAGGAACAAAGTGAATAGCACCATCTCCACGCCAAAAATAAACACTGGCACCGCCTTTTGTGTATTTTTTTTTCCAACCCACATTCCTGGAAATCCCTCCTGCATCCTTACCCTAATCCTAACCACACTAAACCCTTGCCTAACCATGTCTAACCTATGTCTAAACCTTTTTTAACCTCATGCCTAACCTTAACCATCTCTAAACTAACTCGTCCAGTTTAGTGGGCCAGTCACAGAACTTCTGCCAGGAATATGGATGGGAAAAAAAATTGCATTTGCCTTTCAAGGACCAAAAATATTCACAAATTAAAAGGGACTGAGGAGCAATGCAATTATTACTTTTGATTGCTGCTCAATCAGGTCCTCTTTTTCTTTTAAATGAGTAGGTTTTGCTGTCATTAATTAGTTGCAGTCTACATTAAATGACTTTGTTATTATGCTGGATCAGTGCCTAAAATTGAGATGCGGCTTGTTAGCTCTAACATAGGACTTGTGCTAACATAATTGCAAGCAGTTGCTGTCTTTTGTTGATATAATATCATTGGTTGACTACTTGCTTGTGTCTATCACCTGTAATGGATGGGCAGTAATAATGTAACTAAACAGATACTATATTGTTTTATAAAACATATTTGCTATATTTATGTAGTGTAGATATTACCGTCCTGCAGACATGGTCACTCTATACACCAGCTGAAATTCTTGTGTTGCATTATTTGTAGGTGCTTGTGTAGTCTCAGTAGAGCAGCCCATGCTTGTTGTTTGGTGGTGTAGCAGATGTTGTCACTCCATTAACATCAATATTGGCAGCACCATTGCAGCATTATCACTGGGAGATGCAATGCAAAACACTACAGCCGAGCAAACAAAAAACAAAACAAGACAAAAAAAAAAAGTCAAGTCATATGAAGTAGTTACGATAAAAAAACAAACAACTTTTTTTGCTCCTGATCAGCTCATAGCAATTGATCCCACTTACCTCAGACAAATAGGTCCCACCTTTGCACTGCGTGGCTGGTTGACTCACACTGGTTTTCTCATCCTGGCCACCATCACTTTGGTTTAGTTCATTTTGAGTTTAGTTCATCGTGTTCTTTGTGTGAAGAAGAGCCTCAGTGAGACCAAGAACAGTTTGTAGCAAAAGTATATGACAGGCAAGCATTAAATAAAATGGAACTAAGATTTTTAAACCAGCAGTATTTGTTAAAAATGCTTTACCTCATTTTGAGAAATAATCTCAACACCAAGCTGAGGAAGAAATACAAAAAATGGGGGAGGATTAGTTACTCCAGTTTTGTGCCTTTCACATTTTAGGAATCAATGTCACATCAATTGTGTGATGTAATTTGCAAACTCGATGTTTCCTCAATGGCGTGCAAAGTCAAACACGACTTGACTTTTTATATTAGAGTGTCAGGGTGTGCTCCTAATTTTGGCATTCATCCAATCTGCTGTTTAGGGATAAAATATCCACTTAAAAACGACTTTGATATTATTCCTTTGTGTTCAGCACACAAAAAGACAGCATCCTTGCCAACTGTCATGAGTTTTACCCATTATGTTTTAGTGAAATAAATCCCACCTGGTAGATTGGATGTTTGAGGTCTTCATTTTGGCATGCGAGTAAGTCAGGTGTAAATACAACTTTTTCCATGCAGTGATGTGACATTCACTCCTAACAAAGAGACAAAGAGAGGGAAGTAGTATTCAGGGCATGTAGGCAGTTGTCATTAATGAGGGGACCTAGAATTTCCCAGCTGGTTGGGGCGGTTTAACTGGCAACCCTCCAGCCACAAGTTTGTATCATCAACCCTGCGCACCACACCACCGCCATGATAAGGTAAAATGAAGTGTTGTGTTTCTGAGGGTATGTTTACAACATGTTTACAGTCATGTGGCTTGTTAAACATTTTTGCACTGTGATTTGTACAGACAAGACATTTGTACAGAGTCATCATCATATCTGTTTTGTGCATACTGTACTTTGTTTACTGAACTTCTTGAAATGCTCTCTTGAGGCTGAAGACAGGTTTAGTCCATTATTTTGATCAGTTGGGCTGCTGGGGGGCACAGCGTGACTTTTGGTATGGAATGAAATATAGCAGCGATTTCTGTGAAAATGGGTATTTTCAGACAGTGAAATATAAATTTAAGAATGTACAGCAAGAATTCATTTAAATAAAATTAATTTGAATAAATCTTTGATATTTTTTATTTTTTGTAATCAATGTTTGAGTGGCCTATATGTGCTAATTTATGCATTGCACATTTTGTTTCCATACATTCTGAAAACACAGAGGAAGAAAGTAATTGCCTGAGACATAATTTCTGCAGGCTTTGCATTTAATAGAGAAGTACTTTTAAACTTGTTAATGTGTTGCCATTGCATTTGTTGTATTTATTGTTCCCTGCAATAAAAAAAGATTATCTCAGATCCTCATTATTTTCTTTCTTTTTTTCTTTCTCTTCTTAATTTAAATATGGAAAACAAAATGGATAAGTCAGTCATTTGTATGATTGTTTGGGGTGCCACAGAAGTCTCTCTTGACTATTATGGCATAGCTTAGAACAGCAGTGGTAGCTCAGTGTAATGCTTAACTTGATTAAGGGAAAAAAAAAATCCAGCCTAAAACAAAAATGATTATATTCCTATTCAATAATATAGTGGTTAAAAGGGAACAGGTAAACATGAACTTCAATTGGTGATTATCATAATTGAAATAACGACCTATTGAAGCAAAAAAAAAAAAAAAAAGTTTTCCGACAAGCGTTTTGTTACCCCTTTAAATTAAATTACCTTTCTATTGTACATCCAGAGAAATGGAATTGACTCAATTCCATTTTTATGTGTACATCTATTTGCAAACTCTTAATGAATTCACATCAGGACTGACATCAATATTTACTCTAAAAAGTTAGGTATAGTCATTTATGTGAATTACACAATGGGTAAACTGAGTGTATATGTTTTTTCCCTCCACTGCATCTATGCTACTGGATAGTTCATCCAAAACTTGTGAACACAATTTTTATGAACTATCTGTTTGAGTGTAAAAAGCTGCAAAATCTTTGGACCAGCTTTAGAAAGCGTTTCTTATAGGCTATGTATTTTTACGCCACACATTACCAAGATTAATGATGGATGAACTCATGACTTCCAATCTGTTATCATCGTAAGGTAACACATTATAAATACACATTATAAATATTTTCAGAAAATCCATAATTTGTATGTTTTTACTATTACAGCCACACATAAATTTAATTCGTGTTATTGCAACTTTTAAATGACCTATTCTCTGCAGAGTAGATCTACAGATCTACTGTTGCGCAGTTACAAGATGTTGTACATCAACGCCGCCGCCGCAGCAGCGCAATTCTTGACACTCCCCAACGTCCATGTTATGAGACGTATTTTGTAAGGTATTTCGGCTCAAGATTTGTTGACCAAACGGGCAGTAGTTACACAAGCGTTGCACAAACAGCGAGGTGCCGGCGCCGTAACGTCACTTCGTTTGAAATTAAAATTAAAAAAAATCTGCTGTTCGCTAGTGAACTTGCACTAGCCGAGGGACTCATACTATGTTTCCAGCCAGCAGATATTCAATTCATGGTAAGTTGGCTAGCATTTGCTAGCTATCATCTAACTGACTGCTTCACTGGCACCATAGGTCAGTTACTGATACATTTTTATTGACAGCGCCGTCATGTCTAGCTACACTGTTTACATGTTAGCAGTGTCCTGCTATCAAGGGCCAGCTGCATATTAATATGCAGCAAGGTTTACGTTTGTGTGGCTTTCTACAAACGCTAGCCATAGCATGCTAACCAGACGTTAGCACACCCAACTACAGTCCCACTTGTGTTAGCATCAAGCTAAAATGTGGGTTAAAGTTGAAGCGAAATATAGGTCACCCAAGTAGTGTCCTTGTCGCAGGTTATATGTAGTATTTATGCTTTATCTTAAACATTTTGAAGTAGTCGTCAACTTGCCACGACTATAGCGATTATCATGACATGTTTTATTGTTGAAGATTGGTTTTATCCTCATAGTTGGACCTTGGATTTAGCAGCTGTTCACTAACTGTATCTCTGCTAGCTGGTACACCGCTGTATGTGACAGCTGCTTGACCTATTCAAAACTTACATAACAATTGTGACTAGTTCTGTTTCTTTCATTCATTTTTAAGATGAGGTGTTTTCATACGATTGTCATTTTTATCAAGCTTATCTTGTCATGTTATTTCACCCGTTTAAATTTTCTCAGGACACAAACACTTGGTCATCAGTTTAACTGGTCCTGACTCAAGTCTGGTCTGTCTTGCAGCCCACAGGTGTATCAGGGCATTGAAAACAGTCCCAGCAGACCATGCTGCCCCTCAGCTGTACACAACTGTACACAGGCGGACTTGCTCCTCGGTTACAACACCCCAAATCACAACACATTACACTATCCACCCTCGGGATAAAGACCCAAGATGGGAAGGTAAGACACTGCATCAGCCTGAACTGTCCTGACAAGTTTGTAGAATGACTTCGTTAGGTACAATACATGATTTTTCCTGTTGAGGTTTATGCAAGGACATATCAGTAATTACTGTAATTGTATTCTGTTTTTAGATGTTTAGATTTTGTTTACTGCCTAAAAATGTTGTGGACGATAGCTTCTTTCCTGTTTATTTCCATTTTGGCTTCTCCATATGTATCTACATAGCATGATTGCTTCTAGTATTTGTACTATTATCACCAGTGTCTCTAGAGAATCTTTTACAAGGTACTATATAACCATTGTCATGCACTTTTTCAGTAATGATGTGCAAGGTGTGTCCTAACCCTCAATTTGCTTGTGTTCATTTTTACTACCCTATTGTTAACAGACTTTCTGCACCAACTGGACAATCAGCAGTTGTTACTTTTTGACTATTTTAAATCACTCGCTTTTATTGAAGGTGCTTTACAGTAACAGGAGTCCATACTTAAACAAGGGGCTGCAAGGTAATGGTAGTGAATAGGGACCAGGGAGACTGCCTCCACCCGGAGGACCTTGATTTCAAGCCATCATGGGAAAAAAAATCCCTATGCAAGATACTATTTTGTTACTGGTACCAGGATTAGGGGTACTATAGTTTTCCCTAATCCTGGTACCAGGCTTTGCCCACTAAGCCACAAAGGGCTACATTGTCCCTCCAAAGATAGAGCCTAATTAATTTGGGACACTGGGTTCATATCTGTTGTTTGTCATATACTTGTTTCTAAATAGAATGTTATTATTTGGTTTCCTCCCAGGGGTAGAGATGGAGAGGTTTGCTGATGAGGCGGATGTGGTGATAGTCGGTGGGGGCCCTGCTGGTCTTTCAGCAGCCATCCGTCTGAAGCAGCTGGCTAACGAACATGAGAAGGAGCTGCGAGTGTGCCTGGTGGAGAAAGCCTCTCAAATTGGAGCACACACGCTCTCAGGAGCCTGTTTGGAGCCCTCGGCCCTCAATGAGCTCTTTCCTGATTGGAAGGAAAGAGGGGTAAGTGTCTCTCAGTCAGTGGAGCGGAAGTCAGCGTTGAAGATTAAATATGATACATGGTCTGGCTAGATGATTGAAAAAGGAGCCAATGATGCATCTTGTGTTGCTCGCTGTGTTGCCACTTCTAACTGAAGTATCACTTATTTTCTTTGGCCAAATTCTGCTTCCTGTTTAACAGTCTTATCTAGTGTAATTAAAGTAAAGAAGCTAAGCTGACGCAGAGGGCAGTGAGCCAGCCCTCTTTAATGTTTTGTTTGTTAACAAGCTTTTAGATCACAGTGTTTTCTTTTGACTACTCTGCTAAGCTCACAGAAAGAACAAAAAGGCATATTGTACATGGACAGAGGGAAATGTTTAAGAGTTAGTGTGGAAGCATCCTTTCTAAAGGGTGTAGTAACTGGTGATTATTGTTTCCCCAGTTTGGGCAAAATTTGTTAACTTGACAAAGTGACTGGTCAGCCTAACAAATTGATTGGCCACTGGCCAATTAATTTCCAGCACAGTCATTGAGTCAATCAGTTAGTCAATTAGTAGTAGACTTAATTCAATGAGTTATCTGTAATGGGAGGTTCCCATGCCACCACAACCTTCATGATATACCTGCTCTCGCTCGCCATTTTCCTCTTAACAATCCTGATGGGTTTCCACATACATCTCTCAGTTTAATGCAAAGGATGGTTACATAACGTCTTGTGTGTTTTTTCCCCATAATTTTCCACTTCATTCATTTAAATTTGCATACACTTAAACTCAATCAGACAAGGGAAATGTGTTTGTGTTAAACAGTCTTATGGGTTTCCAGACAAGCACCCTAGCTACATGGTGATGTGAATGTTAATGAAAGCGTATAGGCAAACCCTCATAAAGTCATACTTCCCACTGCAGAATAACAACACACGTTGTGCTCTTACCTCAGGCACCTCTGCATACTCCTGTAACCGAAGATGTGTTCAGCATTTTAACAGAGAAATACAGAATTCCTGTCCCAATCTTGCCAGGTAAGGCAGGTTTCTTAAGTGTGAATAAAATTGGTATAATTGTTCATTAGTTTGTGAGCTGGTCTGACCAGATGTTAATAGATTCTGCCTCCCAAATGGTATCATATTACAGTTAATACTTAAGTTAACTTAACACTTGGTATCAGGGGGAAAACACGCTCAAAGCATATTAAAGGGAAATATAA
Source organism: Neoniphon sammara (assembly GCA_900302535.1). Lineage (NCBI taxonomy): Eukaryota > Metazoa > Chordata > Actinopteri > Holocentriformes > Holocentridae > Neoniphon > Neoniphon sammara. The sequence goes on from OMKZ01042586.1 coordinate 26,123, forward strand.
CATGACAATTGGCTGTAACACTCCTAATGGATGAGCTGCACAAACACCAAGGAAACTCAACTGGTCAATGGTAGCATTAGTATTTAGTATTAGTATTGACATTTAGGCATTTAGCAGTTTTGTTTTGTTTTGTTTTTTAATCCAGCATGATTTGCTAGATCACCAGTAAGGGGTTGAAGGATCAGAACAACCATGTCCAAGCAATAGATGAAATCAAATATTGTTTACAATAGAGAGGTGCTACATAAAATAATTACCTTTATTATATAATAAACATCAGATAAGATAATATTTAACACATTAGATTTTCAGAAATTTGTAATGGTTTACATACCCACAAAAAACAAAAAAAAAAAAAAAAACTTCATTCATACCAGTCATTTTGGTATGTCAGGGTGATTTCACACAGAATACCATAAATTGTAATCTAATCTTTTTACATTTCATTGGTCATGATCTTGTCCTTCTTCAAGGACCCTTCAGCAGTGCAGAGGCTTGCTGAAATTTTTGAACAAGCCTTTTCCATTTGAATGATGGGCTCTGTAAACACTTGGTCGCCTCCGTGACCCAGTTAGCAGTCAGAGGATCCATTGGAAAAGCACTAGCACTGATCTGACATGTGACTTTCCTTGGTGGCTGCAGGTTTGCCCATGAACAACCATGGTAACTACATAGTGAGGTTGGGGAACTTTGTGCGTTGGCTGGGGGAGCAGGCGGAGGAGCTGGGAGTGGAGTTGTACCCTGGTTATGCTGCAGCTGAGGTAAGCCTTCATCTGAAGTCCTTCTCTGCTATTCTTTCTTTCTTTTTGACCATTCAAATATCGTAAACTATCTTGAAAAATGTGCACATTTGTTTTCTTTTATACTGAATATGATATCTCTCATTACCAGTCTGATTTTGACAACTTAGACGGCTGATGCATTTTTTGCACCATGTTCCAGCATTTAAAAATAACACTGATGGGCCAGATATGGGCTATAGATGTCCTAAAGGCTGCCACACTGATCCAATGTCTTGTATATTCATTCTTATTCAATTTTTAGTGAGAGCTGTTCATTGCACAGACAGGGCTAAAGATGTGTACACTGCTGTTAGACTTACATCCATTTTGACAGATGGACAGTTCAGTCCAGTTGGATGTTTGCTGGAAGGACTGATTTGTCACCAGCTGTTTGTTTTGGGGAAAAAAACAAACAGTGGTGAACATGGAGACACAACGCAGTTTACACTGTCCTGTTGTTGTGGCTCATAATCAGAGAATTACAAAAATAAGGAAAGGGTGGGTAAAGCCTGGTCCTTTGAATGATGGCAGGTTTTCCAGGTCAGGTTCTACTAAAGTGGTAGTATAATCATATTGCAAAACAACCCAAATGACGGAAATCAGTCAGTAAAAACAGAAAAAAAGGACTGAAGAAAAAGTGATGTGACTGCCACACCCTCCCAAAGCACCAAGGTCATTGTTTAAGGTTTGTGTGGAGAATCACTGCAGATGTTTTCCTCTTGAGATGATATGCTTCATTTTTACATTTTCCCCCAAGCTGTGAAGTAGTTAATACTGCATTAACAATTGTTTCTATGTATTAATTGCTCATTATTATTTACAATGGGTTATATCTCACTTGAGTTACCATCACAGGTCATCCTTGTTCATTCAGTTTAATTAAATATGTTTACAGTCCCATCTCAGCGTCATGTATTTACCCCTGATCTGTTTTTTTTTTTGCAAGGTTTTGTTTCATGAAGATGGAAGTGTAAAAGGAATCGCCACTAATGACGTAGGCATCGCCAAGGATGGTTCACCAAAGGTAACCGCAGAAACTGGGGTGCCCTGGTGGCTCACCTGGTCGAGCATGTACCACATATTGTTGCAGCCCAGGTTCGATTCTGGCCCGGGCCCTTCGCTGCATGTCACCCCCCCTCACTGTCTTTCGTTTCTATCTCTACTGTCACTGTCTAATAAAGCAAAAATGCTCAAAGAAAAAAATAATAAGCAGCCAACAAATTTCTGAATGGCTTGCTCTGTGTAAATTAGAAAGACAGTGTTCATGTTCTATTGCATTGTGCAATATACATATGAATAGATTGGATCCCACAAAAGCTTTGAAAGGATAAAGGAGAAACAAAATCGACAAAAGCACGAGCACATGCTCTGGTTTTTTGAATGTCATTATATTTCCATAAATGCTTGAACTTTGTGTTGTATTCAGCTGCTTCTCTCCATATTTATGCATCCTTTGTTCTCCCCTGGTTTCAGGATGTGTTTGAGAGGGGGATGGAGCTCCATGCTAAAGTGACACTGTTTGGAGAGGGCTGTCATGGCCACTTGGCCAAACAGCTCTACAAGCAGTTCAACCTCAGGGAGAACTGTGAACCACAGACCTACGCCATTGGCCTAAAAGAGGTAGCTAACTTGTCCTGCCTTCATCATTCAGCTGATATTAGAGAGAGAATAGGTCACCGCATATGTGACCTGAATCTGGGTTCCCCTCAATGTTCTTTACAATGCTGTTGTCTGACCTATACTTAAATTTCAAATATTAATTAATTGACTGAATAAAAGAATGGTCTTCTTGTTGCTAACCATCTGCATGTTCACTGTTTTAAGGTGTGGACGATTGATGAGAAGAAGTGGAGGCCAGGCAGAGTGGAGCACTCTGTGGGCTGGCCACTGAACAGGAACACGTATGGTGGCTCCTTCCTTTATCACCTCAACGAAGGAGAGCCGCTGGTGGCCTTGGGCTTTGTGGTGAGTTTGAGCACAGCCAGGCAGTTTGCTGTTGATGTAAATAAATGTGGCTGCTGGACATCATAATACATGTCCTAAGGATCATGCTTGAGTTTGTACTAAACAGTTCAGCATAGGGGCAATACTATATATCAGGGATGTTGCAGCTTTTTTTGTTTGAACTCACTGAATGAGATGTAGTTATAATGACTGGATTAAAACAAGGCTTGTAAATCTGTAAGAAAGGGAATTTTTTTTTGTAGTGCAACCTCTCATAGTAGAGTAAAAGCTGAACAAATATGAGGTGGAGGAGTGTTACAAAATACTCTAATGGGACAAAATCAGAAAACACCTGAGGAACGGTCTGGATTGTGTGCAGGCACGAATTATATTAAAATCGATTAGAGCATAATTTTGTTGCTATGTGTGCTTCCCCACTTCATCGCCAGTGTTTTTTGTGAGTAATGCATTAGTCATGATGGTAGTGGCTGACTAAATGGAATGCCAAAATAAACAGTTTGCACAGTTCATGATTTCTGTCCACCATTTCCATTCCGTATCACTCGGTAAATAAACCTGATAAAATGAGTTTACATTATGTTTGAAAAGTCTAAGTATAGCAGTAAATGCAGTTGTGGTTTACAGTGGCATCAAGGAAATAATAAAGGTTGTCAGCAGACTTAACTGAGCTAGATACTAGCCTTTTACACCGGGTATTCTGAGATTACTGATTTAATGTTAGCCAAAGTTGTAATACTTAACTTGACTCACAGTGTGATGCTTCTAAAAAAGTGCTCCTTCCGTGGTTGCACTGTCACTTTTGTCCAGCAAATTTTGCAGTTAGACCCCGTATTCAACATGACTTGAAAATATACTCACAAGTAAATGAAATTGTTTTTGTTTTTCATAACCATATAATAGTTAATGATCAACGTGCATGCGTCTTTACTTTTGGTGTTGATAAAGGCATGTGCAGTGAACAAAATGTTTAAAGCTAGACTCATCGCTTTGTAAGTTTGTCTTTTTAATTTGCGAGAGACAGTGAGTGTGAGTCTTTAAAGAAAGATTGACAATATAAAGTTAATCACCAGTGGTGCAAAATACAGTAAGCTGTCTGACCTGCAGCATCATTTCTGCTGAGGCAGCATTAAAAAAAATGTCCTGAGATTCTGTTACCTTGGCTGTTGAGGCACAAGCTAATTTTTGCAGGGTATTTCCCCTCATGTCAAGGAGTTTTCACACACTCATGCAGTGTTGTTGCACCAAGCACAGAAATGAACTTCTGGTGTGTAGAGCCTTACTGCAACCTGCACACATAAATCCTGCTACAAATCCTCTCTCCTTCTGGTCTAAACCAAACCTAAAGGGATGTGGGAAACTGTGTGTCAGGCACTAGGCTGCATTTTAAATGTTAAAAAAATCAAGGTCATTTAAGTGAATAGAAAATTATCAAAAGAAATCACAGATCCTTTGTGTATTTTTCTAGTCCCACATCTGTGCATCAAAGCCAGCTTGGCAAATTATTTTAAAGTTCATGTGGTGTTTCAGATTTTGATTGTGATTGTGATTTTGATTAAAAAATGGTGACCTTTTCCTCTGCAGGTTGGCTTGGACTACTCCAACCCCTACCTGAGTCCCTTCAGGGAGTTCCAGCGGTGGAAACACCATCCTTCTGTAGCTCCCACACTGGAGGGAGGCAACAGGATCGCATATGGAGCCAGAGCCCTGAATGAGGGAGGATTCCAGGTATATTTATGTTATATTCAGGATCAATTATTCATTATTAATAAGAATATTTATATAGCACGTCTGAAGTGTTCGAGAATAAAAAGGATAAACATAGATATCAAATAATAATAGCCTATAATAGTGATCTTTTAATTTAATTATATTTATTGCACCTATAAAAACTGCGTTACAAAGTGCATTATAAAATACAAAATATAATGTGCCAGTTTGAATGAATGTGACCAAAATCATGAACAAGAAATAACGAAAAAAGAAAGGAAAAAAGAGTAAAAGATGCAAAATAGGATATAACAGTCACACAAATGGTTTGTGGGTAATAAAGGGAGGACTGTTATTTCTGACTCCATTAAACTACCTAATTTCCACATCATTTAAATGTCCTCCACCTCATTATCAAAATTCTGAAACTATTAGATTAGATTAGATTCAAACAAATCAATGATACTGCTATAGCATGAGAGCAAAAGCAAATTATCTGTAAGTTTCTAAAAGTGTTTGTTTTTCTCATTGCCTTTTTTTTTTTGGCTCCGTCCTGCTCATACATGGTTCTTTGTCACTTAGTGTGTGTCTGTGAACATTCAAGGTGGTAACTTTGATTTCTCTGATCTATGTCTGATGAATGTATAGTTATGAATGTTATTCATAAAACATCTGCCAGCCACACTTCATTGAGAATCATAATGAAAATTCCAGTGCAAGGATAGATAACCAATTCTCAGTCTGTCATATATTGTATATTGTGGTTTTTGAACAAAGACGTGCAGAAAGTTGAAGGAATTCATGCAGAAGTAATTAAAACTACAGCATACAGTATGTTTTTCATGGTCCCTGATGTGTCGTAAAAAAATTAAAGAGGAGAAATTGGGAGCCATTTGTCATTTGCAAGCATATCAATAAATAAAATGCAGTGTAATGAAGTAGGGATGGGAGAGACATTTAATTGACTCGGTTGAACTCCTAAGTGTGGAAAATAATGTCCCATCCTGATATACACTGACCGCATATTTGTTTTATAGCCACTGTGAAGGGATACTTATGTTGTGAAGAAAAATACTCAGCTCAAGAGATATATTGAACACTCTTAAAACACAGTCAGGATGTGGTCTGGGAGACGTAGAATGAAAGGTAAATCAGAGACACTGAATATAATGTCTCTGGGTAAACCGTTTAAGAGCCCTCTCCTCTTCCTCTCCAGTC
>OMKZ01042592.1:0-16684 GCA_900302535.1 Neoniphon sammara
CTGAATCCCACTCTTAACTCTAAACACAACTCTTTATCCTAGCCATTGAAGTAAGGAATGGTCAAAGTAACCTTACTCTGGGCTCCACAACTCAAATGGCTTCTCACAGATAGAAGTACGTGAGCACACCCATACACCTGCCTTGGCTGTGGCTCCCTGGCCCAATGTCCCGAGGGAGTTAGGGGGTCTCTGCTGCAGCAAGTCCAGCCGCGGGGGCACCGGGGGGAGTGGAGACACTGGAGATGGTGGGCGCTCCACCTGCGCATGCACGCACACGCGCACACACACACACGTACACACGCACACACACACACGAGTGGGATGTCATGACAGGAATGTTCCAGGAACAGTGGTTATCAAGGTGAGGTACAGGGACCCCTAGAGGTCCGTGGGGGGTTTGAGGAGATCCACAGCAAAATGAGGCATTAATTTCAGGAAGGAAGTAGGAAGAGAGTCTAATTTAATTTTGAACTTCCTTCTTCATTGTGCAAGAGTACCTAAAGTAACCCTGGTACAGCTCTCTTCCTATTTCCGAGGATTAGGGCTGCAAACCCCCATTTCTACATTTCTAGCACCTTGTAGTACACCAAGTTTGTGGGATATGTGAGCATCTGACATTTATGTCTGTCTGGGGGTTCTTGACATGGAATATTTGAGAAACCCTGTCCTGGACCGTGTGTGGTGCTCCTACCTTGGTGCAGGCCAGCCTGCTCATGAAAAGGTGCTGGTCCTCCAGGCGATCGTCCTCTTCCTCCTCATTCCCAGCAGCCTCTGCTCTGCTGGGCCCCTGGAAGCCAGCAAAGGAAGCCCCACTGGCCTTGGGATGGAAGGGGTCCACCACGATGGGCTCAGTGCCTTTAATCTCACAGCGGCAAAACGGGCAGCCCTGGCCCTCTGACTCCTGACAGAGGCACAGGGAGCAAAACGTTAGCACTGATGCAGAAAAAGGCTGTAATCAGGTTAAGAGGTATTTTCTCCTGCTCAAACTCAAAGCACAGCTGTGGGCGCCGTTAGTGACAGAGAGAACGAGCTCAAAGGGCCCAAGGAGCATCACTCAGTAACTTGGAAGCTCTGTAATTAGCATCGGCTAGCTCAGCTGGCTCAGTGGTCTAGAGTGCATACCATGTAACTGCGACTGCCTGAATCTGACCCAGGACCTTTGTAGCATGTCAACTTATCCACCCCTTTTACTGTTTTAACTGTACTGGGAAATAAAAGACATAAAGAAATAACTGAATATCAATATGCATTGATCCAGACTGCTCATATAATGTCAACATCTGTCCTCTTAAACCCCACAGGGTCATTTCATGTGGCTGGCTCAGATGATGTTTCAGTGAAAAATTTTGGTTACAGCAAGTGTGATTTTCAAGACAGAAAGGTCATGTTGGGTTCAAGTTGAAGCTTATGAACTTTGTGTTCTTCGTAAATTGCTTGTACTTTAAGATTGAATCTGTACAGCCCTCACACTACCAGATAAGTCTGCAGTTGGGACCACTGGGCCCGACCCAGCCTCCAAATGAGATTTCCTGTCCAAATGTTGCAGTGGGCACAATCTGGTGTAAATGGTCCCACAAACCTCTAGCATCTAACGAGCCTTACCTGCCAGGCAGTCAGGCAGGAGGTGCACATGAGGTGGCTGCAGGGCTCTATCTTCACATCCTTGTCATTCTCTGCACAGATCTTACAAAGCTGGAATGTGGAACCCATCTCACAATACAGCTCATACTGTTCCTGCACGGATGAAGGAGGAGACAGAGTAGCACATTATTGATATGAAGATCACAGTTGGTAGCACTACTAATTTCTATGACTAACACAAACTGTGTGTGAACATAGTTTAAAGAAATTTAAAGAAAACTGATTACACCGTATAGCAATTGTGACTGGTCTCTGTTAAGGTCAGTAAAATCAGAGCACTATATGTTACTGAAACTGCAAAATGGCTCTAACAATCAGAGTAGTAAATTTGCTTAATGGTGCCTAACAACAACAAAATTTTAGTTGAAACCAGATTATTATATTAAATCCAGATTATTGTAAGTAGGACATCAGATAATGTGTTTACATGTGTTATCTTGCTCTGATTACTAAAAACCCAAGTAAACATGTGCTCCCCAATTATTATTAATCTTAATCCCTTACCCAGATTATGGACACTGGCTTTCTCATTTACTTGGCATTTGAGAAATCAGATTAATTGTGGGGAATAACCAGTTTACTAAAGTGCATGTAAATGCAGTAAGTGTGTGTAAAAGAGAAACAAAGACAAACCTGAGTAACTTTGATGTGGTCCTGTGGAGAGGGTTCACACAACCCCGTCAGGTCTGGGTTCTGAGCACGACCATCTGGGAACAAATAGCTGGGGATCCCCACACACACACACACATCCATTCACACACACGTTGGTAAGTAACACTAATATGTAATATGCAGGGTTGATTTTTCCTTTAAAGCCCGAGACACAACAAGCCAACTTCAGAGAACAAAGTTTGGTTGCACAAATTATGAATATAGAAGTTGAATTGGTAGGTTTGTCAGCTCGCAGGTCTTTTTCTTGTAGAAGGTTTGTTTACAAAAACGAGCTCTCTCTCTCTGAGCTAGCTTCCTAGCTAGTTAGCAGAATATCAGTACAACTGGATTTCTGTTTCTCTTCTGGTTGCCTGATTTGCTTTCCCTGAAAAAGGCAGATGAGGTCTGAAAGTGCAGGACACACCACACAGACTACAAGTGACAAGAGCCGAGGGCCGGCCATCAGCTTGGTGTGTCGGGTTGGAACCCCCTCCAAACCTCAGTATCAGGTGATAGCATTTTAAACTAACATCTCATTGGTCTATAGGCCTCCTGGTTTATTTACTACTCAATATGCACGACCAGTGCTATTGCAGCACAAATGTGTTAGTTATTACTATTTAAGCTTTGATCTCAAATAGTAGCTTAATTTTTCCTCATTCCTTGGATTTGCAAACCTTGGAGGAGGTACAAGTTTGCAGCAGAGTTTTTGCCCTTCATACAATGTAGGAAAAAACTTATGAATTCATCCAATTTCCTGAATGCCCATCTGTAGAATACACCTTCCTAAATTCCATGATATTCCAGAAATTCCATGACCAGTGGAAGACCTGTACTGTGCATGAACTATAATATCACAACATGTCCTAAAATGTGGAGTATCACAATATATTGATACTGTGTTATGGTTTGACTCACAATCCCTCTCTGTATCCATCGATGAGGGCTTGGAAGAGTGGTTTGTTATGGGGGATGGTCTGCAGGATGTTTCCATCAGCTGTCACGTAGCCGATTGCCCACTGCCCCAGCCGAGTGCAGCTCAGCCTGAAGATGTAGCTGAGAGGGACAAAACAGCCTCAACCAATGACAGACACTGGGAATGTTACAGCACCTCAATCTCCACTGTATACTCAGTGCTGTTAGGAATTATATCCTTGGCATATCCCTCTAAGAAACAAACAATTTGTGTCCACAATTAAAGGCACAAGGAAACAGCATTTTGATGGTGATGATTTGATGATGGTATTCTCAGTTAAGATAGGATGTTGAGACAGAATGTAAGGAGGGAGTGTTGTGAAGTGTTCAGATCCCATTAGCAATGGAATCACAAATTTCATGTTCTTCAGAATAATAAATTCCAGCCACTGTGACACAACCATGGTATCTTAGGAAAAGGAAACAGGGTTTTCACCACTGGACCAGGTTGCCACTAATGTTACATTTAAAGTTGTTCAACTGAATTTACTTTTTTTTTTTTAAATGATGGAGTACTAACAATACACTGTTTCCCAAGATGCAATAGCGATGGATTTTTCTATGCATTACAAATATCATATCAGGATTTGCATTAATGATTTGGGATTGAACGAAAGACCAAATAAATAAATAAAATTAAAACAAATGTCTTCATGAAAAATTTTTTCCCCAAGCCATTTCTGTTCAGTCATGGGTCAGTGTGGCTATAACGGCTTGTTTGTGTCTCACCTGCCAGGCTTGTGGATGAACCTGTGCAGTCTGGCTTTGACCTCATCGTAGGTGAGGAAGGCCATGTAGCCAGAGTGTGTGACTGCCAGACTATTCCAGTTCCTTAGGAGAGAAGACCAGGGCTACACAACACAAACACACACGCACACATGCATGCACAAACATGATTACTATTTGTTTAAATCAATCCTAATAAGCTCATACAGTCATCAAGTCAATATCATAACCTGCACAGTACCTACTGTGGCCTTGACATAAAAACTCATGACATTCCATAATTAAGCCGGAGCTTTTACATCACCTAAAAATATTTGTCCTTCTTGGTTTGTTCAGAACCTTCTGGTTTCCACGCCAGTTGGACTGAAACTAGGGCTGGGCGATAAAATCAATATTATATGAATACTGGTAATGATATGAAACTAGATATCAGCTGGGATTTTGGACATAACATTGTGATAGTGTTGTCATTTCCTCCATTTCTATGTTTTTGGTCATCATATCCACATTACTAATGACTGTTCAAAAATCTCTGGTGTGTTCTTTGATTTTGTCCATATTTCCAAACCCTGGCACGTACCACAATGAACGTGTGAAAGAAGTTACACATTTTTGTTGCACATAGTAAAGTGGTTCATTTGTAAAATTAATTTGATGATGACTGACTTCCCTCGACTTTGTATGAAATGCCTTGACTTTCTCTATCTGAAATACACCTACTTTGCTGTACTATAAGTTCTACCATTCTGTATCTCCAGAGAAACTCGACTCCCTAAGCTCATCTGAGCATATAATTTGGATCCTTTGGCTGTTGGACCTGGAGAACCAGGGCCACTTCACAGGGTTGTAGCAGAAGCCACTGTGGCTGCCACACCCTTAGTAACGACCAAACCCCACCTTGACTACTGCCGTTCTCATATGCTCCAGTGGAGGAAAAAGGTAGCAAAGGCTGAAATTAGCCACCCACACTGTGGTGCAACTGGCTTTTTATGGTCAACAATGTGTGGCAAAGTGAATGTAATGTCAGGGGACAGACAGCGGGATCAGGAAATGAGTCTTTACATGAAGTGAGTTACTGTTGCTCACTGAACAGAGTTGAAGAAGTTGATTATTTTTGGTAAAAGTAATTTCTGTTCTACTCTATTCTATATTGTTTCGTGGATTGGTGGTAAATACTACCTAATTAGAAAGGATGTAATAACACATTCTGTTATTCACTTAGTTAATGTTTCAGTTCAATATATGATAACTGGGTTTAGGGCTTGAAGAATATTTTAAGCCAAATCTGAATTAAGACTAAATGAATGAATGAATGAATGAATGAATGAATAAATAAATAAATAAATAAATCCATCCCTTTATTTCTTAAGAAAAACAAAGGTGCAAACAATAAGCAGTTTTTCTCTAAACAAAATTTTAATGTTTTGACACCTGTTCAATGCCAGTTCAGGTAAATTTTATTAAAAAAAAAATCTCCAAATCTCCAAATGAATAGCAAAAAAATAATAAAAAGAAACTTTAGTGTATATCTGTGCAAGCAGGGAAAATTTTCACAACAAAACTATTGCACAGAGGAACATCTGTTTTTAGGACCTCTAAAGTAATAATTAAAAGTTGAATGCAGTATTATCCATATACCAGCAACTAAAATTCTTTTTGCTAGTGTTACCTGTAAGGAAACATTTTCTTACAATACATGCAAACAGTCTGCCTTAGCAGCTGTGTCATCCTATATTTTAAATCTAAAATGCTGCTACACAGCAGACATAAAATTTCATGGAGCATCCTCAGTTTCAGTTTCAGCCACCTTGTCTCCTGCTGAACAGCGGTGAATTCAGGGGCTCACCTCAAGTATAAGGACTCAAGATAAAATATACTTATCCCTGCGCTCTCTAATGTTCAATATTAAATTTCCTAGATGTTAGCTCACAGCTGAAATCCCCAACTTTTTTAAACTCCACAATACATAGAGGGAATTTTTGTAAGTTCTATGTCACAAACATTCAATACATCCCTATAGATTAGTCTACAAACTTGTTTGTGACAGAAAATCTCAATATATATATTATATCAATATCACTTTCATCTAAGATGTAATTTCTACAGTATATAGGGATCTGATATTTTACAGACAAGGTACATTTATTCATTTCTAATTGGGGTATCTGCAAGCCAGATTCAAGAACTCTAAATACGACCTGGAATTAAATTTGAGGCCAATTATAAAAAAATAAGAAATAAAGTTGTTAAAACTGGTCAATTTATGGTTGCACATAGCCGATGAAAATTGTGGAACTATAAATGAGCAGAGTTAGAAAAATGACAGATGAAAATGAACTGCTGAGGGACATGAAGTCCAGTGATGTTTTGTAACACTGACAGGATGCAGACTGCACTGCTAACCCTGCTCTGTATTTATCTGAGTGGACACACAGCATAAAGAAACCTGTCATTACATGGTGAAAATACTAAGCCTCTAATAATTATACTCAAGATTACGACATTTTTTGTACTTTATTTAAAACTTTTCCAGACCTGAGGAAACTCCAACATCTCTGATGAATGCTGTACAGCTGTAGGCCTTACCTGGAAGAGCCTAGTGAAAATGTCAAACTCAAAGACAGAGATGTAATCGTTGCAGGTCAGGTCGATGGTAGACTTCAGGGCCATGGCCTCCAGCCCAGAGCTGATTGGGTGGAACTCATGGAGAGCCTGACGAAAGGTCCTCCATGGCACTATGGTCCTGCATGGAAGAGGTGGTGGGGCGGTTATCATATCCCAGGCACTGCTTTCATTACTGGGCAACTGAAGAACCTACATAACAATATTTTTCTAATATATGGACTCTACTGTCCTAAACAATTCTACTGTGTTCTGAACTGCCTCCATTGCAATATATTCACAGGTCTGTACATGAGGTCTGGTACATAGTTTGCAACACATACAAGCTCTTTCCTTACACAGTAGAGGCATGTTGACTGGCTTCATAGATCTGTGTCTGAGGTTACACTACTTATCCAAAGAAGGCCACAAAGCCACTAGTCTGCAGCCAATGGGCATTCAAAAATAGCTAATGTAGGGGAATGTCTAACTTTATACCACTTCAGCGGCTACTAAAAGAAAAGGTTGAAAGAGGATGGCACATGCATTCTTGCAAAAAAAGGTCACTAAAAGGTGACAAAAATTATTCTCTTGTTTGTCCCTTACAGAACTTAGATGAAGAGAGGCAATTCAATGTCAGCATCAAAACTTGACAACCTCTTTCATTGTCCACTGCAAGCAGTGTCAGCCAGCAGTGTCTGGCTGACACATTGATGGCTGTTGTGTTTACACTAGAAACAGCTACTTCTTCCTTTGTAGTTATTCATTCACCAGTATTTGCAGTTAGCATCTCTAACTACAGTGCATGACTCTGCACCATGTGCTAGTGCTGCGTTGCAAAGTGCATGTTTTGGACAACAGATTCTGCTACACCAGAACTCAAGAAATGTCCTTGCATTGCCCTTTGGGTTGGTGCATGTTTCTAGCCTAAATCATCTAATGGGCCTGTTTGCATAACGCATCTCTATATGCACTGCATCTATAAAAAATTTTTGCTGTTAGGTTTCAATTTGTCACATCCTGTGTCATACCAGTGTCCATATCCAACACAAGCATGTCAATTAGAAGGAATGAAATGCTGATCTCTGCTGTAAGCCTACAATTCATTTAGACTGAGTGTTGGATTTTTACATAAAAACTTCTAGTGCAGACTCCATTAATAACAGTGATTAATTTCTCTCTCACTGGTTTTGTTTATGTTTATTCTTGGAGTGTAGAGCAGACCTGAGCAACAAAGGTTTTGTTTATGGCACAGGGTATGCAGAAACTCACTTGTCCCCAAAGGACCTTCTCCAGAATTCAGCAGCGTCAGCTTTGGTGATCCTGAAGTTATCGCCCTGAAACAGGCCATTGGGGAAGATGGCTTTAAGCTCAGCCAGCATGTGGCTGAAGATCAGAGACAGCTTGGTCAGGTTTCGTCTGAGGAAGAGAAGAGGAAAGATGGACACAAATGCAAATCAGTATTTACTCAACAAAGTTCGTTCAAACCAGGCCAAGTTCAGACAGACAAAAACATTCAAGGCTAATAGACAAAAACACAAATGACACAAAATCAGTTAGAACAAGAGACATTGATCTCACAAATTCATTTCAGTATAACCAGAGACGTTTAGAGTATAATATGTCTCTGGTATAACCCAAGTGTTAAAGCTAACTGCTCCACCACAGCTGACCCACTTCATACTGTGTTCATACTTGGTATTAACGTCCGTCTCTGTGATCACATCACAAATGCACAGCCAGGACATACCACTGTTCACACCTGGCATGTCATGCATATCATGCGTCTGAAATGCGCCTCCAGTGACTGCTTGTGATCAGTGATTTGTGGTTGACCTCACTTCTGTATTATTAGTATTATTAGAAATGCAGCCTATTTTTTAAATACTTTTTAAATGAAGTCAAATATAAAATCCCAATTTCTTTAGCATGAAGTTTAGATGTTACATATGCGATAATACTGTATATAGCCTAATAACAAAAGTCACTTTTTCCCTGAGTTGCTGACATGCTCTCTATGCTCTGTGCCAATAAAATCACATTTCAGAAACTTGGGAACAAAAAATATCCCAAACGTTCCTGTCATACACCTTGAAGGCAGCATAATGTTAATTTGGCCGACTTGGACCAAAAACTATGCACAGCACAATTAGTCTCTACCACTGTCAGCTCAGCATATAGAAAGGCAGAATGTACCAATTTACAAAGGAAAGTTGGCAGGGCAATAAAGATGGACTCATGAGATGTGATGAAAACACACCTGCATGGAGCTGGCCAGTCTGCTGTACAACTACTAAACAGGATGAGAAACAGAGCGAAAACTCTTGCTACTTCAAAGAGCCAGTGCACCTTGTTGTGTCCGGCTTTTATCTGTGCTTCCATGGTTTAGAATGATGCACGCTAACCCTCCAAGCTTACGACTGAAAGCACACTGCTTCTGCCTGGATAAGACGCTGCCATACTCACATATCACTAGACACTGTGAAATATTGCTTTTCACAAATGTTACCTGGTGGTATATTATCATCCTGAACTTCAGTGATGCACGAGCTTGTGCATTAGCATTACCTTATGCTGCCTACTGCAGATCATCATAGATAAGCCTCTTCACCATGAAGTTTACTTTGCAAACAGTCAAATAGGAACTTGAGAACTTTCACACACAAACAGAGCAACTGATAGTTTTGCTTGGAGAGTTTTCATTTACAGTGAAACAACTGCTTCTTACATTCAATAAAGAGATTGCAAGTGCTGGAGAAAATGACAAATAAATGAAAATATTCACTTTTAAGAAATTAAATCATAATTCCAAAGGCAGCTTGACAGGCTGGTCATATTAAGTTGAATAGCAATTAGCTTTAAATCAGCTCTGGGAAAAAAACACTGTGAGTTTTCAAAACAACATGAGGCAATAACATAGTTACAAAGAGGCCAGACGGGGGCATTAGTCACAAAAAATGCAGAATTATTTTATAGGTCAGCGGGAACGATGTGGAAACCCATGACAACATATGTCCAACAGATATAAACTGCACCAGAAAAGAGGAACAGGGGTGGCAAGACAAAGTTCACTGAAGGATAGACGGACACTTAGCAGGATAGCAAACACCACAAAGCAAGACTCAAATACTAACAAAGAACTGAACCAACAACAGGAAAGCTATGAGACACGCAGAACAGGAATGGACTGAGAACAAGTGAGGTTCAGTCTGGAAAGACAAACAACAGGAGAGGCATAGTAAATTATGTATTATAAAACCCTTCTAGGTGTGTGTCAGATTATTTGAATGGATGATAAATGAGCCAAGAGCCACCTGAGGCAAATCAGCTTATTTTGCCTACACTTCCATGGGGAACGCTCCACTTCTACATCAGACACTTGCACCTTGCTGATAGACAGACACTACTCACACAACAGAAGGTTTCAGGCAGGGGCTGGACTAGGGGGCATTTATTAGTTGAACAATGCCTTGAAAAATCAAATAGCAATTTTGTCTGAAATGCCCATCCCCAGCTACCCAATTTTCAAATTTTTTCTATTTTTTAATTTAATTATTTTTTATTTTAGGTGTGAATATTTTCACAGTGAAAAGCTGTTTCACACCATGAAACATAAAAATGTAGCATGGATTTGCAAGATATCCATGCATAAATTCTTAGCATGGGAAATACACACTAACCCTGGTGCGGATTTTTTTTACACTGTTGTGTTCCAATTTTGTTATCACAAGACAGAAATGTCACACATTTACATTCTGATTTCGAATGTATTTCAAGTTCACAGCAGTGAAGACAATATCTTCTTCCTTATTTAAAAACAAAAAAAAACAGAGGTTAGGGTTGGGCATTTTTTGAGCAAAACTGCCATTCAAACATGGGTGTCATCAAATAACCTCACACAGACTCCTAAGAATGTGAATCTCATTCTTCTTCTAGGACAACTCCAGCTGGGAGTGAGAACATAATCCAAAGGAAATTACCTCAAAATGTGGTCTGACAGATATTATGAGACAAACTGACGTCTGACAGTCGGTTACTTGGTAAAGCTTAGAAAGCCTACCATAACAAATAAAGTAAGGGCAAATCTTGACTGCTGCTCATATTCAGCCATTTCTTTGTGTTCTTAACTGATATGAACACTAGAGATGGTAAATTACAGCACAGATTGCAGAGAAGTCTATCATGCTTTGTTCAAGTTAATTTGATAGGGTGAACCTTAAAAAAATTTTCAAAATTCATGGCTTTATCCGTGGAGGATACTGTGGCAAGTGGCATGGCGAAATGACATGCGAGACAGCAGAGATTTCAGCTCAACGTGCAATTCCTGTACCTCAATACACCGCATGACCCCGGGAATGCTGCTTTATTCATTAACCACACACAGGAACACTGCCCACAGGCCATGAAGCAGAAGAGCGTTCTCAGCCAAGGTGGCCACTTTGTAAATCAACATCTCATCGCCTTAAAGGTCCACTAAGTCATTTTTCCCTAATTTCTTCTTCACGTTAAGCAGCACCCTGCTCTTGATCTCTACTGCTACACTCACTGGCATGGATGAAAAACGGCACGGTCGCACCTCACCGTTGCCCCCCGCGAGCCCTGGAAGCCACACTGCGCTCATTTTTTACTTTTTGGGTCAGACTGCTTCAGACCCTGCTGCATAATGATGATCTTCTATTATTTCGTAGATCCATATTGAAATGTGGCGCACCTGACGCGGAAACAGCACTAACTAGGCACGGAAATCCGGACAGGATACACGACAGCAGCTCCAGCCAATGATCGCGAAGCTCGTCTTCTTCTGCGAACGTTAGTAAGTTGTTTTACACATGGAGGCCTCCATGTAGTCGCAGCCCGCGACATGTAGAATAAAATATGAATAAAATAGCTCCTTTTCATCATATAAAGCAATCTGACTCATCATCTCATGCGAGAGTACATAATTTTAAACATTTATGTAATTATTCATTTTTATTATTTTTGTTATTTTTTTGTCTACAAACGACTTAGTAGATCTTTAACCAACCAACACTGATAATCACATAACATAACCGCAGAAATCAGAGCATGTTTACAACTATGTTACAACAGTGAAAACATAGACATTAGTCATCCACATAACAGTCCCATGAACCTTTGTGCAGAAAAGTCACTAGTCAGCATGACCGCCCCCTGCAGCCGCTACAATACAAATAAGGAAAATGAGCATTTACTCATACTTTCAGATGTTTGACATTTGGCCTTAAAACTGTGCAGAATACCACTGCCTCCCTGGTAACACCATGGGATGTGATCAGTACCTGGGATACAATCACTTGTATCTCATAATCAACTTGTTACGGTCATGCAATGGAAACTTTACCACACCAGCTAACAGGACTAATCTTAGCAACAACCAGCCCACGGGGAGATTTACTAACCCCGTAACAGTTATACTGCAGAGCAAGTATGAGAAAACAGCTGATAAAAATCAGAGTTTGACAGATAAATAAGCACTGCGGAAGGATGGACTTACGCTTAGTAATGGCTTTTCTGAGTAAAAGAGGAAGTGAATCTGATTGCGACAGTTAATCATGCTTTTATCACACATTTGTACTTTTTCCTCCTTTTACATGGCTGGCGTACTCTTGCAAAATGTCATTAGAAGCCATTTCACCAGGTTATGGAAATTTAACTGTAGCAGCATTTCTCAGTCTCTTAAGATACATACCTGTAAATATTAAGTTGCTACCTTTATGAGACCAAGGATGAATACTTTGCAATACTCAACATTTTATGTTCCGTCTCCCCTGCTTAATCCCGTTACTTTTGCTGCTACAATAACCCAATTTCCCCACGAGGACGAGTGAAATTTCATCTTATCATGTGTTATGAAGCTTACCTTGGCTGGGAGTTCTCCTCATACATCCTCTCCTTGGCCTCCTTAAACAGGCTCATGGTCTGTTTGATCTTATTGGTCAGGTTCTCCATCACCACGCGGAAGTACTCATTCTCCCCAAGGATGTCCATTTTGCCTTCATACCGGGACAGGATGGTGCGGAGGTGCTGGTAAGTGTCTGGCAGCAGGTCCAAGATATAGGGAGGGCTGTTCTTCAATGCCACCTTGGGGTTCTGGCACAGACGCACCACCTGGATAGGAAGCACAAGTCAGCACAGACTGACTATGTAAATGGCACAATAGCCCTTTTTCACAGCAGCCAGTTTGACATGAATAGCAGGTAAACACAGGTGTTACTAATGACATTAATGAAGGTTCCATTTAGGTCTAACAGAGCCAGGGTCCTGCTATTGTTCATGCTGGATCACTGGAAAGACTCTGCTACAGTTTTTGAAAATTGCAATGTTGTCTGAATTGCAGTATTTGCAATTTATTTAGTATTTTGCATTTTATATATTTTCAAAATTCCATGACTTTCCATAAATGACCTGTGGGACCCTGTTAGGTGATCCCACTCCACCCACACCTGATACAGCAATTGGATTCAGCCCCTTTAAAGGGTTGCTGTGTAGGAGACCATATTAACTGAAGGGTGTGACTGCACCTGCAGTTTGTTTGCATCTGACAGAACCACAGCGGAAAAGTTGACATTGCTGCATTTTTGTATTTTTCGTTGACACTGCCCAATTATAGGTGAACCAGAGCTTGTAAACAAAAGTCACATGATTCACAGGTTGCAGACTTTTGCCAACCTGTCATCCCAGCAGTCGAAAACAACAAAACAAATTCAGTTTCAGTTCTGTTCTTGCTGTACTTTATCTTCTCTGGTGTTCACAGCAGTTAAACAACAAGAAATGTGAGATCAACCCAGACTGTGGTTTGCCCTGGTTTCATTTTGTTTGCTAGGCTTTAGTTTCCAAGCATAATGAACTACTGGTTGTCAGATATCAACATCCGTCTCCTTTTACCCATAAATCCTTGCATTTTGGGGTTGTTTAATATTCTGATTATGCTATGACTCCTAACAGACCGCACCACAGTTCTCCTGGAAAAGGACTGAGACTCACATTGTCTGGCATCTCTGTGTGGCTTCTTGGTGCCACCTGAGTTCAAGTGGCATTGATGCTCTTGTTTTTAAAAGGAACTTAAAGCTTCTTGTACAAAGGAACAGGATTTCTTTCCTTCATTCCAGGCTATTTGACTTCTCTCCAAAGAACTAAACTACAATTCTCAATCAGCAATAGTGATGGAACATCTCATGATCAAAAGCCCTGGTAATGGAAACTTACCATCAATTGCACTTAAAGGAGCATTACACCTGTGGATATTCTTACATTATTAGATATCATCAATTTGTGATGTGCAATGCATTCCAGGGGTTATTTTGTGATGACATCCTGTAATTTACTTTTTTGCTGTCTCCATGTTCCCTCAATCTGCTCTGTCTACCTTTACCTGTCTTAGTGATTTCCTACATTTCCCAAAATGCCTTTCAACATCTTCCAGTGCACTTGCCTGGACTTGTAGCATCCAGCTGTGGGCTGTATGTGCAGCTGAAGAGAGCAGCAAGAGTTTACAGTCAAGGAAAAGCAAGAAAACAAACATGTGCTGCGTTACATGTCATTCTGGTTTATTGGGGCTACTGCTGTTGGAGAATTTATGTATTTTCCACTTGTGTTAATGGATTACTCCCCTGTGGGACAGTTGACCACTGGTACAAAAAGGTGAGTCTGGAAGTCTTCAAATCTGAGGGACTGACACCTAAAACTCACATTTATTTGTTTTATATTGCTACATACCTGACTTTTTTTTTGTTTTATTCCAACTTGATGTCACATTCTTTATGACTGGCAAATGATCCACAGGAATAAGGAAAATTCACCACCAAACGAAAAATGACCAAAATGCAAGGCACATAAGGAATAGCTGTTTTTTCCAAAGCGTTTAAGTCTTGTATGCTGGATTTCCCCCCCTTTAACCTTTCATTACTGCATGTAGCTGCTCATATCTATAATTCATAATGTTGGGTTTACTTTGTAGGAACCAACTGCAGTCACACTGAGAGGGATGGATGAAGGCATGTAGCCATGAAAGTGGGAACACAGCTGTAGCGAATATCCAAACTAAAATAGAATTCAGGTCTTTGTAATTTACATAAATCAACCAACAACTCACACATTGACCTTAAAACCAAGTCTGAATAGGGCCAAAGGGTTAAGATATTTCCCTCTTTTTGTAATTTTTTTTTTCACTTAATGTAAATGAATGCCAGTTTTTTTGTCGCACCATTTCTAGGTTTCTCCCCTCACAGTGTAGACGCTTCTACAAATGAACTTAAATGAATGAATTCCTCCATTTGGTTCGCTGGGACTGAATCTGCCTAGTGTAGATCTATTTTGGGGGTTCTTGACATGAAAATGTTTCAAAAACCTAGTGTTACAGTATTGTACATAGGTTATAATTGTAAATTAACGGAGTCTCCCCAAGCTACAGTCCAGAGATAGAACTATCATCGATTCGTGAGATTTCCGCCCATTAATAATGCACAGGGCTCAGACACTGAACGTTTTCTACTTCAGAACTAACTTGCAATATAACAGAACAAAACCTCTTTGGCGTGTGAATTTTCCAATTAGATTTTTTAACCAAAATATAGACACTGGCATGCTTTACCTTATCCATGAGTTTCCAGCATTTCTCCACCATTTTCTTGTCGACCACGGCAGGTTGGTGAGGCTGGGGAGGCTGCTGGTGGGGCTGAAAGGCGTCCTTCATCAAGCCGATGAGACCGGCGCCCCTCCTCGGATTTCCTGCCATGCTTCAGTCGCCAACCGGGGGTCAGCCCCGGGGGCTTTGGGGACGACAACCAGCTGTTATTCCGGGCACGTATACACAAACAACCGCCGTGTTTGTCCCCTGTCTGTATGTAATGTTTGTGACAAATTATCTTGCGAACCCTCGGATCCAAGAGGAGAACAAAAAAGGCTTGTGTGTCCACTGTACGCGATGCTACTAGCTAACAAGCTAAATTTGAAAAGCGTTTCTCGTTGTCCTTGCGTCGCAAAATGTTAACAGTTACGCCTTGGTCATCGTCGTGATGTTGTCGTGCCTGCTGTGGGCTAGCTTTCTCTTCCTAGCGACGGCAAGGTGGAGTTCCGGCGAAGTGAACACGACTTCTAATTAACTGTGGGTGTTAATAAACTAAACCGAGCGATTAACAGACAGGTTGTATAGCTGCTTCTACCATTGTCAAGTGTTCTGGAATGAAGAGGAACTTCCGGTCACAACTTTCAAATTTAAATCCTAATTGACAAATGTCAGTTTTGGTGCAACACAGAGTACAAAACAGAATATGAGCAATGAATTTACAAACGATGAATCTGTTGTAAATCCAAATTGTGTTGCTGTTTTGCCAAAATATCACAGCTCGCACCGTATTCCTTACAAGCCTGTACAACATGCCTTACTTGCTGAGTTGTTCAAAATATGCAAATTGTTAAATATTAAACTTACTAGACAGTGTGGAGGAGAGTCTGTAATTTTCTGAATCTCCATTTAATTTGCATTATTTTTTGATACATTTTTTGTTTTTCCATGACACCAATACTTTTTTCCCTCCACTGACAATTTCAATTTTATTTTGAATGTCACAAGGTATTATTTCCGATATAATCATAGTTGGCTTGACATAGTTATGGACCTCAACATCATTACGAGTTTCTGCCGTCATAGAGTGGCGTGTGAATACAAAACTGTTGATCCTAAAAAGTGGAAAGACGATGAATTTAATTCATTTTATTTCATATTCTTAATGGATAAACTGAATATGCATTGATGTACGTCTACATAGAAAAATGAACAAAAATACAAATTGATTGATTTCCTTTCCTTTAATTAGGTTTTGTAATTCATGTGTATATCAGTGTTTCGGTACCTCCCATTTTTGTAATAAAATTACAAAATAAAATTCAGGTGGATCTCTCATTCTTTAACTGGTATATTTATTACATGACCAACTCATGTACACACATTAGTCGTTATCACAAAAACCACTGAAGGAAGTAAAGGAGAGGATGGGGAATCCCAAATGATTTTGGGGGCGACAACCCTCTGCTTTTACAGCCACCATCCAAGCATGAACAAAACACATTT
>OMKZ01042597.1:0-20279 GCA_900302535.1 Neoniphon sammara
CGGCCCTCACAGCCAGGGGTCAAATTCACTGTGAGGATCTGACTCTTATGGCCCTTCCTCCCTTTCTCACTTTGGCCTCTGTTTTCTGTTGTGATCCGTCACTCATTATCAATTTCTCATCCTCCCTTTTTTGTTCTCCTTCTTTTTCTTCTTGTCCTTTTCTTTGTCTGTGAACTTTTATTTTCATTAATCACAAATATCTTGTCTCCCTATTACTGCAGAACCCCCCTTCACCATATTGTGTTAAAATTTCCACAGATCTTAGAAATTTTTATGTTATATAACATAATTCTAATAATAATTCTCATAAATGTTTATATATTTTGGCAGTTAATAATATAGACATGCACACACCTACCAGCTTTTCTATTGAAATTGCTCCCTTTCTTCTCCACCGTGCTGATATACTTTTCCAAAATCTTCCTAAACATACGTGCGCTTCATTCACTCTATGAGCCCTGCTGCTTTTTATCTTCTATGTTTTAATTTTTACTAATCTTGTGGTGATATTGTGCTGAACCTGTTTTGCACTGGAAACCTACAAATTTGGCTGTAGTCTAAGACGGTTCCCATCTTGGTTCAGATACCTCTGTCAGGCTACGGCGGCACCAGCAACATCATCCTGGAGGACCAGAGGAAGCAGGGAGACGGCTACGTGGCGATGCTCACAGGCATTGCCGTTGGTCGTGTCAGCAAGGTGTGTCTGTGTGTGAGGAACACCGGCTCCAGGGCAGCCTTCATCAAAGCTGTGGCATTCTCCGACATGCAGACCCGGACCATTATGGAGCCGTCCATTATCAGCCTCGCCCCGTCACAGTTCATACTGAAGGAAAGGACGCAAGAGGTGCGAGAACTAATGGATCCAATATGAACCACTCTTGTTCATGTTGTTTAGGAGTTTTGTTTGCTTGAGGCTGAATGAATTTAGTAGAAATTGTTACACAAGACACACATTGCATTAATTCTTGGGATAATAAAATATTTATGATGGTTATGCTTATTAATTCTTTGATATAACAGCTTATTTTCTTTTTCTTTTTTCCATTCAACATTACCTTTGGTTCAAGTGCTATTTTCAGCTTCTCCTGCACCTCTTGGTAGTGCTGTCTGCCATGCATATGTGTATGCTAATCCTGGAACGTGACCTTGTCAGTATGCAATATTTATGTGTGTGTGCAGGTGATCACGGTGCTGATGAAGTCCACCCAGAGAGAGCAGACCCTGTGTCAGTCAGCCAACGCCCTGCTGGCTACTGTCTGTCTGTTCTGTGGAGACGAGGTCTCCAGGCAGCAGTACAGAAGGTCAGACTTCACCCTGCCTCTTCTCTATTCAAGTGCTGATGTTAGGAGGAATATGGTAGAGAGGTATGGGAGGTAGCAGTGAACTGTTAATAATGCAACCCAATCTGTCCCAAGGTATAGGAATAGTTTGTTTCAAAGCTCAGGTATAGAGGTATTTTCCTTTTTAAATGGTAATGTGAGTCTCTCTGGATTTGAGTCCCTGTATTCATGTCACCTTCATTCATCACAGAAATACTATAATGTACAGTAATATAAGGGTCCATGGGACAGTTCCTATGTGTAGGTGGAAGTTAAGTAAATTACCCCCTGAAATTCTTGTTTTGTCCTTGTGAGAATTGATGCTGGTCTGCAAAAGTGATTTAGAAACCTGCAGCCAGTAACAACATAGAGGAGTTTAAATGTTTGCCTCCGTCAGACCAACTGTTTCATTTAGTATTGTAGTTTTCATTGCAGGACCAAAACAACATTGTGTGATTCTTAATTCATCTTGTCTCCCATAGAGATGATTTGTATGCTGGGTCATACTTTCAAATAAGCACACAATGCATCAGAATCATTAAAAATGCTAATTTTAGTTTGTAGATGCAACCCCAGATGACTCAGCATTTGAGAAGTGTCTGTTTTTATTTATTTATTGTTTTCCCTTCTGTGTTTTTGTGTGTTGTTCCCTCAGGTTGCTGCAGAGCAAACCAGAGGCTGGGCAGAAGGTTTTGTCTGAGAACAGCCTGCTGAAAAACATTGACTTCAACGAGAAGTTCCTGGGAGAAGAACAAGTTACAGAGAGTAAGATATCATTGTCATATGAAAAACAACATGCTCGTTGCTATCTAATGGAATAACTGAAGTCTTGTGAGACTAAAGAAAAATAAAAAATACTCCACTAGAAAATATTTCAAATAATAATCCAACATTAAAAGAGCAGCAGCCACAGAAACTGAAACTTCATGAACAGAATATCAAAGCACCACAGTGCTGGTGGGAATGGCAGCGCCACAACACCACAGCACCAAAGATGCTGCCAAAATCCTAAAAAATGAGGATCTCTGAAATTACCACTTTGAAATATTCTCACAGTATTTGTTAGGATGAATTGACGAATTGCACTTTTATGAAAGTATAGAAGAAATATAAGAAAGTGCACTTTCATTTCAAATTCCATAAAAGCATTGATGGTACTTACTTACAGGGATAATGCTTGTTTTTATTCCTTTGTTGACAAAATTGACTTTTATAGACTAGACCATATGGGATTCTTTTCATTTTAGAGATATTGATTTCATGTAATAATAATTTTCTATACAGAATATGCTGCATTGTCTCTTCAAATACACTCAGCTGGGTATTTGTGGTTATTTTTGTAATGATTTCTCCTCCCTGTAGCCTATGACTTGCCCCAGAGACCCAGCGAGGCTCATATCTTCTATGGGAACATGAGTAAGGTGGTTGTGTCTTTGCTGGGCAGCACCAACAGCTTTGACTCCAGTGAAAGCGACCACATTGAGCTGCTACAACCCTCCGATCGCCAAGGTGCAGAGACAGACAGGTAATGTCATGCAAATCAAACATTTTGGACACATAAAATGATTGCATTGTTGTAGGAATTCCCTGTTGATAGATAACTGAAAAAGCAATACAACTGGGACTCCACAGGATGTTTTGAAATCCTTTTGCATGCATTTTCATACTTTTACAAGTAATGTATTTCAGTCATATAGTCTAACTGGTTTGAGTATAAAAGAGTATAGGTCTGTAAATGTTTACTCATATTTATGTTCATTTAAAGGGCATTATGTAAGATTATCTAAGACATCATTATGTTGAGTGTGAATTTGTTGTTTAATTCCCAGTGGTTTTACAAATGGAAACGTGTCCCTGGATGTGCTGCCAGTGAAGGGTCCTCAGGGTCCAGCCCTGAGAGTGGCAGAGCCCTCTGTGAAGGTAACTTATTTTTCTGATGGACTACATTCTTGTAATGTATGTTGCTTATTTGATTTGCTGCTGTTTTCATGGGATGAGGTGAAAATGTGCATCTCTGCACTTACTGAAAAATGAACTTTTATTTTGTTGAATGCTTCTTCTTCTGTACAGGCTGCAGAGCCATCCGCCAGGCAGCAGGAGTCCTGGACCATCCATCCAGAGCAATTTGTCCTCACTGCTCCCACCATCAGTGTGTAAACTATTTGGTCAACTTTTTTCCATCTTAGCTTGAAATTGTGCTATGACATTTTAAAGGAGCCTTACTTTAAGCCCTGTTATTTATTTGGAATAAGGTTACTGAAACAACACCTCCATGAGCTTCAGAGTCACTTGCAGTTCACTCAGTCTTTCTTTGACATGATATTGTATCTTGTGAGTAACAAAGAACACACATTTTGTTGTTTTTGTTGTTTTGCTGTAGATGGTACAGCGACCACCAGGCAGGTTCAGATCAGGAACAACACATCTAGAGAACTGAGCTTTGAGTTGTCGTGGCCGGCCCACTGCCTCACCATCACGCCTCAGCATGGAGTCATTGAGCCTCAGTAAGAATACATTGCTTTTCTCACAGCCTCTTGGTGGTTCAGTTGGCTAAAGTGCGCAACTGGACCAGAAATGTCATAGGTTAGAGTTTGACCTTTTGACCTTTGCTGCATATCGTCCTGTTTATCTTCCCACTGTTCCTGCCTTTATCCACTCAGTATGTAGTAAAACAAAAACACCATGAACTACCTTGAAATATCATGAAAATAATGCTCTACTCTCCTGTCTCACTCCAAATATGCTGTCTCACGCTTTGTCTTGGATGTTTTTAACTTTTATATTCTTGTAACTTTTGCAACCCTCGGATGAAAGTTTTGAAAGCTCTATCTAGGTATTGTCATCATATGTAGTTCCACTGGATGAACAATGACACCAAGGTTTCATTACAGAAAGGATATCAGTCCTCCCAGCATTATCTCTGTGACTTGTGGTAAATTTGGAGTTATGGAGGAAACTCGGTCCATCAGTATCTGTTATTTTCTGTTTCCCCAGGTGCCACCTGCAGATCCTGATCAGTCCAAACCCGTCATTAGCAAGTAAATCCTCCCTGTTGCCATGGAGTGGACAGATCTATGTCCAGTGTGACGGGCATCAGAAGGTATTGGACATTTTGAGTGTAGGACATTGCTCACAAGTCATTCATAAATGCTTAGTTCTTCTACTGTGTGCACATACTGTACAGCAATAAGCTAAATCCCTGCCGTGTAAACTGGCTCAGTTCATCAAGGTCCAGATTCGTCAGGACCTGGCTCTGGATGTGTCTGCAGCTCCAGCAGATAGGAGTCTGGCATCCCTGGCTCCTCAGGCTGCTACGCCCCTGCTGCCTGTGGTCAGGCCGCACACAAAGCCCTCTCAGCTGCCTCTGACCCCACAGACTCCTCAGGCGCTTGTGGAAATCAGCAACAAGACCATCGTCTTTCCTGCCACCGCCTCAGGGGAAACCTCAGGTAGGGAGTTTACTGCCTCTTTGACTATTTTATTGACTCTTACCTTTTTTGTGGGGGAGTTTTATTTTGTCCGCTATAAGGGTTAAGCCAGGGGGTGTCGTCCTGTTGTTTGTTGAAAAACTGTGGGCCTGTAAAGCCCTTTGAGACTGTAAACAGTGATTTTGTGCTCTAAATAAACTTAACATAAAGTAAAAAAGTAAAATAAGTAGGTAGATTGATGAACTGTATAAATATCATTTTCTTTGCTCATATGCTTTTCTCTCATTATTTTTCCATATTGTGGCACAGTGGTAGGGTTTGGTGAAATAAATGTCCTGGGAAAATGTAAATCATTCATAAAACCATTATAGTAATTTTAGAAATAAATTGAATGATTTAAAAAATATATAACACAGCTTAATACAGTTCTGCTTGTTCCCTTAACTTAATTCTTGTGATTACTTCACTGTGTGAACAGCAGAGAGGCCGTTTCAGTGTTGAGTTGACAGGTGTCCACTGGGATGTCAGTGTAATAACTAGCATTGCAACTAATGATTGTTTTCATTGTTGATTTAATTTATTGATTATTTTTTCTATTAATAATTTAGCCTATAAAGTGTAAAAAATAATAAAAAATTCTCATGGGAAGTTAACGGAGCCCAAAGTCTTCAAAATGATTCCTTAGTCCCAACAGCAGCCAGGTATTCATTTTACAATGACATGAACAAAGAAAATCTTAGCATCTTAGTGAAGCTTGAATCAGCAAATGTTTGGAAATTCTACTTGATGAATGACTAAAATGATAACTGAAATTATAATCAATTCATTTTCTGTCCATCGACAATTGATTAATCGACTAATCTAGTAATTAGTACTCTATTATTATTTAATATGGGTCACAGTTTATTTGGACTATCCTAAGTTAGTGTTCAGCCTCAATGCAGTCAATGTTGATTTGTACAATGTAAATATCCAACTTAATATCAATGAGTTGACTGTTAACTTAATATCAACCTTGTATGGGTCAGGGTTAGGTTTACATTTAGGGTTGGGTTGCTACTAAGTTGATATAAAGTTGGTATTGAGTTGAATATTATATTAGACAGTAATTAAAAATAAATAAATTGATACAAGGGTTTAGGTTGATACTGATTTGATTCTAAGTTGAATATTAACATTGGGTGGTCCAAATAAAGTCTTACCAAATATGAAATGAAATTTATAACACACTTTATTTTGTATAAGATTTTGTGTAATAGGAGTAATAGGATTGAAAAGGTGATTTAGCTCAAGATTACTCTGAGGCATCAATACTGAAATCTCACCACAGCTTGAAGCCTAATATTGTTATTGTTGATTGATTTTGCCATCCCAACTGGATAGCATAGCTAGTTTTGCAATGATAGAAGGCGTAAACTCAGGCTCTTTTAATCGCCATCAAGTCAGATTAGTCAGTGCTGCCAAGATTATTTTGCCTGTTTGATTTCCAAGATTGGAATTTGGATTAAACTAGATCAACTCCTCAAGTGTCAGGTAGACAACAGCTCAAATTTGTGACATACAAGATAAGCAGCCAATGAAAAATGAGCTAGAGATGGGTGGAAAAACCAAATGGGAGCTTGTCTCTTTGCTGTTGTAGTATCTCACAGTAAAGTGGGTGCTATGAGAGCCGAGCGTTTCCCAGTTTTGTAGGTGAACCCCATCACAGATGATACTTGTTTTGTGTAATGCTCCACTTCGTTTAACGTATGATCCCTGTCTTGTGCTCGTTTTCATGTTTGTGCTCCTATGCAACAGAGACAACCTGCTTAAGTCTTACTGTTGACTGTGAGATGGTTTCCGTTTTCAGTCTGTTGGGATTTTAAGTTGTATCATCTGTAGGCAGCATAAGTGTATTCCTCTGGGAGACTCTAAACTTGTGTGTCACTGCTGCACTTCAGAAGCCCAGCTGGAAGTGGAGAATGGGGAAGAGGAAGTGAGGTGGTACCTGTCATCTTTTGCTCCTCCATATGTCAAGGTGCTGTTTTCTTTATTACCCTTCTCTGTTTTGTCAACTCCTCCCTGCTCTTTGTTTTTTCTTAGTTCTTGTCATTATCTCTGTTTTGGAAACAAATGCTTTGACTTTGTAGTTTGTTTCCAATATCTTTTGACTTAATTTTTCTGTGTTGTATTACCTGCATCCTTTTCTTTTGTTCCAAGACTCTCTGTGGTAATGTTTCTTTCTTAGGATCACACTTGACTTGAGTGTAGTCATTTTCCAGAATTGAGTACCTAAGTTTTAGTGTTTTTGAGGTGTGTGATAGCAGCCGTGGTTCCTGTTTTGCAGCATCTCAGGACAAACTGTGGTCTGTTCTCTCCACAGGGGGTTGACAACACTGGAGATGTGTACCGGGCCACCTACACGGCCTTCAGATGCTCCAGAGTCTCTGGCACTCTGGGAGCCCGGGAGAAGATGCAGGTAGTCAGTTTAAGGGAAGCAACTGCAAAAGAACATGAAAAGGCTGCATACTGTAAAACTTTCAATAAAGACTGTATCTCAACAGGTAGCCAGAACAACTGCCAGGGAGTGTTGTGTGCATGTGTAAATAAAATCTGGGTGAAAAATATGGCAGAAATACTCGTAAGGAGTCAAAATGTGTGCACTTATAGCCTAGAATGCCTAAGATGTTAACTTAAATTACCATAAAGAGATGTTGCATATAATACACACGCATTGGCGTATCTACCTCATTGCCATGTATACAAGTATTCATATAAAAGCCATTAAATTCATTACGTTAGCATAGCTCTATTATTTATTGCTGCACAGCATTGCTCCTGTTTGATAGTCGATATGTGACAGATAGCTTTTTTGTTTTGTTTGTTTTGTTTTTTGCTTTTGTTTGCGCAACTGATGAACAGTATGCTGTGGTAACCAGCCGGTACATTACTGATTATTGATGGGATTTTTTGAAGTCGATCCCCAGCTTCTCCAGAGCATGTCAGAGTGTTGTTGACACTATAAATGCAGAGCATTAACCATTTAGTTAATTGATTGCATCATTATTACAGCCAAATATTTATTTTTTATTATTAGTTGTAGTATTGCTGGCACTATCTTTTGCCTATACCATTAGCATTTTGGGGCTCTTTATTGCCTTGTCCAAATGAAACAATAAACAAAGGTAGAAATTCTTGCTTTTAAAGACATACCATGCTACTTCAGCATGACACTCACTGTTGAAATGTTTTTGACCCACTGCTCCACTGACTTGACTGACAATGATTCACTGAATTAAACACATTCTTTTGACATAAGGACTTACATTATGTCACAGCTTAATGTGAGTTTTGCCTATTTATTTTATTTTGTTCATATGGTAATATTCTTAACCTTTGCAGTTTTAATGGTCTCTTTAAAAACATTTACTGAGTATAATCAGCATTTTTGAGGTTTAATGAAGTCTGTTTGGCTCCTCAAATATTTTTCTTTTTCTCCCAGGTGCCCATCACTTTCTTACCCAGGGATCGAGGGGACTATGCCCAGTTCTGGGATTTGGAGTGCCACCCTGTATCCGAGCCCCAACAAAAGACCAGAATTCGCTTCCAGCTCTGTGGCATGGTGAGGGCTGATATTTTATTTTTGCGGGCCTGAACGTTGTAAGCATGCCACAATGCTGTTTTCTGGAGTCTATGGTTAGATGGATCTGGATTTTGTGTCTCAGGATTACTCATTCTTTCTTTTTCAGAAATTTTCAGAAAATATATCACAAACAAGTAATTGTGGTTATATGTTTCACACCCCTGCAAAATGTTTTTTAAATGGCAGATATTGTTTTCTGGTGGGTTTTAAGTATCATGAAATAGTCCAAAGAATTGAGGGAGGTGTTGGGGGAAATCCAAAAACTGAAATAATTTCAGAAATGATCACAGTTGAAGCCCATATAGATCATTGAGGAATGTCTTTGAATGCAGTTGCTTCCTTTTAAGCATTAGAGTGTGTGATAACCTTTGATATTGATCTTTAAAAAATCTGCACGTATGATAATGCCTTGACTGTCACTTTGTAGTGTTAATGGCGGATTAAACAAATAAGGAAAGTGGGGTGTGGGATGGTAAGGAGAAGCCACCCTGCTGAGATGGGCCTGCAGGCTTCATGTGTGTGCTACTTTAATGTGAAGTGTTGTGACAGACTCAGTCAACTTCAGAGAATACACAGCAAGTGGGATGTCAGATGGATGGCTCTGCCACCTAAGTGGGTTAAGTGGCTATGGTTGTAGTAATTTTGTTATTGTCATATTCCTGACACACTTCTGTGTTGTGCCTAGGGTTTTAATACGGTGTAAGCTGTTATTACATGACTACATTTTGTGTATCTTTGATCAGCGTATTTGCATAACACTTGAATATAGAATTGAACATGTGTTGTTTTGTTTGGTTGTTGGGCATATGATTTTTTTTGTGGCTTTGTGTCTTACCACCAACTATACAAATTCAAATCTTTTGCACATGACATGTACTTGATAGATGTTTTAAAGCCTTTAGTTGCCAATTTAATGTAAAATAACTAGTGATATAATGTAAAATTGCATCCATTAGTCAGATTTTAATGGCAGTCAGGCTGACCCACCTGGCCAGTGGCTCAGGCCCTAAAGTTTTTTCTCTGTGTCTGAAGGGAGTGAAATGCGGGCCGGTGGAAGCACCACAGGAAGGAGACTGCTCTCTGGTGAAGACAGAGGCCACAGTTAAGACCAGGAAGAGAGCTGATGTTGCAGCAGTTAAAACAGGGTAACACTGCTTAGCTTAAACCATACATGCCTGTGATATCTGCCTATATATCTTGATGGTAAAACCTATCAGTCAGCAGAGCTGCTATCACAATATCTGTAGAATAATGAGACAACTTTAGAGTATATATTGGGAAAATGCCATTTTTGTGCAGACGAATGCTCAATTTGTCAGTCACAGATAATAAAGGAAGGAGTGGTTGTAAAAGCTTCCACATATTGATTAGCTAATCTTTATGATGGGGAAAAATCTTCAGCATCTGGTCCCTTAATATTTCAAAGTACATCATGATTTGATTCTCAGAAATGTCACCATTTTTCATGCAAATCTCTTAACACCTCCAGTAATTTCTCAATAATGACTTGCTTTCATGTAGGTTGATATTTTTAAGAGTAGGTGTCTCATCTTTCAAACAATGGGTGTCTTATTTTTGAAGCAAATGCTCCCTGTTTTTACCGGCATAATTTATAATTCTCAGCCAGGAGGAGGCTGTGCGAAAAGGTGTGTATTCCCCCCAGGATCTGTACACCTTCCCAGCCACACGGGTGTGTGAGTCCAGCACGCTGAAGGTCAACATACGCAACAACTCTTCCGACACGCATGAGGTGAGGCATGCCTTATTCTCATGAAGCCATAGGGAGAAAAAGAATCTCTCTCTGTGGCATTTTATGGCTTAGTGTAGCAGAAATTTAAATGCAGCAGTCCTTGGTTCCAATACATGCCAGCATTTTCCATTCCAGAAAAGATGAATTGTCAGATTTAAGTAAGGAGCTCTATGAAAGATGGTGGCTTAAGTCCATCAGTCTTTGCTCAGTTGTTCCCTTCTAACCTTAACCACCAATCAAAAAATACATTTGAAGTGTAATTTCAGAGATCGTTGTTTCTGGAGCTGAGACCTCTTCATCTCTTTCAGTGAGCTTCAGTGTATTAAAAAAGAGGCAGAGCTATGACCAAGATTTCAATGACAGAGATTTTGAGACTGATCCAACATATCCCAGTCACAGTAGATATTAGTTTATTTTGTCTGTACGTTGATTGCAGTTGCATGACTGACGTGTCTTCATTTGTATTGAATGATAAATGCCATAATAACCCCTAAAACTGTTATAATGCTTTGCATGGATTTGATGTTTGGCTTCTCTAATTGACTTGCAGCTGAAATTTGTAAACCCTAGGGAGCCTTTCCACATCAAGCATTCCAAATATTCCCTAAGGTGAGTAAAGTGGTCCTTTTCCCTGATAGAAACTCTCCATTCTTCGCTTGAACTTGAATTCCCATTAGCTGGTGGCAGCTTTATAACCAGTAGTTTCATGAACGTTGAGTTAACCTCTAAATTACTGCTTAATTCTGGTACATTAATTTGTTATTGTAGTTCCTACTGGTTACTATCCTGGCGACTGATGTTTTTAAATGTCAGAGATTTTGTCAGAGTCTACACTGTTTAAAGGAAAACTAAGGATGGCAAATAGCTAAGCATTCATGATCAGGAATGGTCAGTGAGTGTTTTTAGAAACCTAATACATAGAAAACACACTTTTGATATAACTTAGTCTGTGTAACATCACTTCCCTATTGCGAAAGCCCGCTCTAAGGGGTCCTGTGAGATGTTGGGACCTGAGGATGATGGTCGTACACACACACACCCATGGCCTGGGGAGTACTGGTGCTCTGCTTAACTCAGGCCCGTGGGAATGGCTGCCTGGCAGCTGCAGGTATCAGCTGTGCTGTGCTGTGCTCTGGTGATGTGGGACTGTGTTCAGAAGGGACATGTGTGCACTGTTCACATAGAAAATTCACTAAGAAAATACCGTGGCTGTATGGAAAAACAACACCTAAATTGAAAAGCTTACCATTGTCTTTTTTATTTCCCATACAAAAATATAACATCCTTTTGTTATGATGTAATTTTTATCTGGAGTGTTCCCATGTGTTGCTACCACCTGAACCAAACCCAGCCCTAGGTGTGTTGTGAGCACTGCTGTGTATGGATTCGTGGTGGCCATGTTGTGACCCTGGCATGTTGTGACTTGTACCATGCACTCTCATCTCCACCACATCCACACTGAGCATAATGTACCCATGTTGTGCCATTTATATAGATACATTATGCTATAACTACTTTATTTGTGAATTTGGTTAAACATTTGAGTACAGTGTTATAATATAATTGTTTTTGTAGCTATAGTCTAGTGTGACAAATGCGACATTGTGTTTCATATCATTTGACGTCATAGCACTAAGTGCTTGATTATATTTACATGTGTAAATGCATGCACAGATGTGCGCATGCTTGTCCATGTGTGCATACATTCATACCCTAGGATCTGAAATTGATATGATTGTGTCCCTTGACTGTCAGTGTTCTTCCACACCCCATAGATCACAGCACTATCTGAAACTGCCCGTCCAGTTCAAGCCAACCACAGCAGGCACACACGCTGGCTTGCTGCTCATCCAATCAGAAACAAGTGGAAGTCTCGTTATTCAGCTGACCGGTGAGGCCTTGCCTTGAATACAGCTACCATCCTACTCCACCCCGTCCTGCTGGCTGGCTCTGAGCAGTCCCGCTCCCCTACACTGTTCATCGTGGGACAGACGAGTGACAGAGTAAAACAGAAAACACTGTTATCTCTCACGAAGTCTCACGAAGAAAGGAAATCAGGACTTAAACTTTTCTCGTCTTACTTAAGAGACATTCAGACTGTACACTACAACTGACCAGCTGGAGGTGACTGAGATTCTGTACTGCTAGCCCAGCCCTGCTCTGTCTACATCTCTCCATCCACACTGGCTAAGGCACAGGTGTCCTCAACTGGCCCGTGAAAAATGATTGTGCCTGTTTGTGCCTGAAGCTGAATGATTTGGTCTGACTGGCTCACAATTAGTCTGCACTGCTCTGGCATTTCAGAAAGCTAATGATTTTTGTCACTTGACTCTGGATCTGGCATTTGCCTTAGCCCTGAGTCATGTCACAAGGCAGCATTGTTGTTGCCATGGCCCCTGTGAGACAGCAGCAGTCGCAGCACCAGTTGGACTGCGTTGGGGATTACTTTGATTTAGTCTCACAGGAATGCCTTTGTCTCTTGTTTGATAATTTGGCTGCAGAGATTTTGGTTATTTGGAAAAGCCACACTGTTGCCTTTTTGCCTTGTTATGTGATAGAATTACTGGAAACAAATTTAGGCCTCTTCTGATGCTTGAACTTTTGTCCCAAACTAGATTGGTTAATTGCTATGATGAACTAATGATCTCAACAAGACAACAAGAGACTTAAGCATGCAGTAGATTTAATTTTTTTGCCCCTCTGAGTTGATTTTATTTTCATCTTCAAATCTAGGTCTATTTTCATGGCGTCACCTCTTCTCTATTTTCTGTGCTGGCATTGTTACTATGGCAATGGCTACCTGGCGAACAGTGCCTACCTGCATGGCAGCCTTTGTCAGTGCCATGTGTTGACTTGCTGGCAACCTCCAAGACTTGTACCAAGCAGTCCAGATGTACTTAATTGAGTCACGATCAGGACAGCTCCCAGCAACATTAGGATGGTTAATTATTGTTATTACATGCTAAAAGAGTTTCCCCTGGTGGGGTTTTTGTTCGGCAGCTCGCCAGGCCAGCTTGGTGTGGTTACCATGGCAAAACGGTGTTAATCACTGTTCCAGTCAGAGAGAATTAGATCTCCATTTCCTCTTCTGGCTCCAGGGCGAATGGCCAGAATTGCTCTGGGATATTGGATTCACATCCATTATTGGTTCGGGAGCAGGAATTGGATAAGGAAAATGTAAATAATCTTGATCAAGGATGTGTAATTAAGCATTTAAATGCCACACATTGTGTCAATGCTTTGTGGAGTTGTAAAACACTAGTGTTGAGCATATTTTGTGATTTGCATTGCAAATTAAGTATGAAGGCAATATGTAGTCACAGTGTGCCCTCAACACACTGTCAAAACTCTTGACACATCTTTTGTTTTAGAATTTGCACATGGTTTAAATAGTATGTTCTGTAATATATTGTTATATACACATTTTAAATAAAGTTTTGTGATAAATAGCTTTGCTTGTGTCATTTTAATATTTTGTAACAACACTGCTGTGCAAGGTTCAAATAGTGACAGCAGATGATTTATGAATAAAAAGGAAGATGATTGACAGGTAGATTTTTTTTTTCTCCATCGCTCCTTACTTCTAGTCAGTAAGTGGAATGCACTTAAGTTTAGATTTCATTTGTCGTGAATGTACTTGTTTGTATGCATCAGCTTAAAGTATCTAAAGCTAAAGAAGGATATAAAAAATCCATTCTGTGCATCTACAAATCAGCACTGACCATCAGGCATTAGGGACATTAGAGGGAAAATATCAACAGATTTATCTTGCATGGACTTCAGCCCCTCAGATGGAGTAGAGGCAGAGCCCAGATAACATATGGTGGCCTAATTATGAACCTGATAAGCCTGTGGTCATGTCTGGATACCAAGGAACAGGACCAAAGCACACCAAACCCCCTGGTGCTTCTCTAGCTGCTGAGCTTAAAGACCACTGGGGAAATAAACGCTCATTAAAATCAGAGGATACGTTGGATGTGGATGTAATTAGCTAATTTTTATCACTATGTTCATGGCATTTCTTCTCTATCGGTATACACTGGATAGGAACACTAAAGATGGAGAACATAATCATGTAGCTCTGTTTTAGTGAGCCTCAAAACATTAAGCACAGATTATAGGGGTGCACAGTAGGGGGCTGCAGTGTGTGAAGACTGTCCTACAACCAGAGGGCTAGATTCAAACTTCAAACCCTCACGTTGACAAGTACCCAGCATGCTGAAGTGCCCTTGAGCAAGGCACTGAATCCCTACCAACTGCTGCTGTCCTGTCATTGACTCTGTGCTGTGACAGCCCTGTGGACAGAGGCAAGACGAGAGAGAACCATTCTGCTGAAGTGCCCTCAAGCAAGACACCATTTCTCTTTGAACTTCAGCTGTTGCGTGCTCCGGCCTGTCTGTAGAGGGGGGGAAGAGAGAAAAGAACCACCCTGTTGAAGTGTGCTCTGAAGGTGCTGTTCTGTTTATGACTAACCTCAAGAATAATAATTGTAATGAAAGGTGATTTTGTTGATGAAGATAAACATATTTCTGTTTGTTAGGTTGTCAGTGATGTATATTTAAATTTGCAGTACAGCTTATGTGACCTTCGTACATATAAGCCTGCCTTGGGGAAGGCACCTCTTTTATGCTGTATTTCTATGCCTTGTACCGTTTGCCCTAGGTTTATGCAGAGCATTGATGTTTTTTTTTAATACTTTCTGCAGCACAAGTTTTCCATCAGGAACAATAAAGTTGACCTGGACTTGAACTTTGACTGTGACCTATGGGAACAATCAAATACCCTATTGTTATCCCAGTTGATTTGCAGGCTGCTATACCTAAAGCGTCCTGCAAGTGTCGCCAAAGCTTCAGGATCAGCGCCCTGTCAGAAGAGTGTACAGTACAGTAGGGGTGCTCGGCTTTATTTTGCTGCCCAGACTGGAAACCACTGTAGTGCAGTTGGACTTGACGTCTAGCAACACAACAGCACAGACTTAAAACAAGCAGACACGGCGACTTAGCTCGTTAGCTACTGCATTTACAGGTAGGAAGACGGCAACATTTACTCAGTAATATTCATGCACTGGTGTACTTTTTTAATGCGTAAATTCTCTGGCCGTAGGTGGCTGAAGTAATTTTCTGGTTGTGCTAGCTGGCGTGGCTACACGCTAGCCAGGCTGTCCGGTGTGAGGTCTGACTTTGGGCCAGACGGTGAAAGTTGCTGTTTGGAGTTGGAGCCGCTTTCCGAGCTGCGCCAGACAGCAGAGCTAAGCTAACCCGGCTAACTTAGCAGCAAGCAGGCTAGCCCTGGCTCCCATCCATCCAACCGGGGCCAAAACACCAGCCCGTTACGTCTCTGTCCCTCTAGGTTAACACAGCCCTTCATCACCGCATCTGACGCCTGTTTATTATAGCATTTATTTCCACGGGCAGGGTAGAGAGAAATAGAGGTCCATTTCGATCAGGTTGCTGTTGTTAGCTAACTGATTTACCCTGTGTGATTTGATGAGCAGGCTAGCTTAGAAGCTAGTTGAGAAATCTGATACCCAGACCTGTCACTCATATTTTAAGCCAGGGGTTACCAAACTTTTCATGCCAAGGGCATGCAAATAGATGCATACTGGACCAGGGGACCCCCATTTGTTTAGATGTTGTCACTAACCTATTTGAGAATGTGGGTGTTGTTAGATATGATTTGGTAGAGAATTATATAACTGTCTACACTGTAGGGTGGGGTGATAAACCACAGTGAAACCTATAATCACCATATTCATCCTTAAACATTCTCTCATCATGCTAACTTCTAGGGAGTGAAATAACAGGGAAATGAAACTATTCTTCATTTTACTGGAAACCCCTTGAAACCTTCTTAAGAATCCCAGCTCACCCTGTTTTGGGAAACCTGGCTAAATATTTAATGTCATTACTGTAGGTTTCTAGAAAAGGAATACAGTCAGACATGTGTAGACGTGTCCAACAACAAGTAGGACACCTCATCAGCACCATCATTAGTACAATCAACATTATCATCATCAAACTTGACTCACCATAGCTCCACTAGGCAGCTTACACATTGTCATATCAAAATTGCATGGTAGATGAGCTACTGTGTGCATAAATCAAATCAAGCATAGGTTGCATTTTTAGGCACCCAACCAACCAGTCTGCAGTTTTTGGCGCAAGCCCTTCTTTTGTGCATTGACTTGCAAAGATAATGCCAACATAACAACGCTAGTAGCTTTATGCAAAATCAATTGTTGAGTACAAGCCAGTAATTACGGGAGCCATCATTTTTCTACTATAATTCTGAGACCTATTTTAATCTCTTTATGATTTAGAGTTGTGCTCTGACCCAGGCTTTGTTAAAACACTGTTCTATGTGACACTGTAGTTGACTTGTACAGTGGCAGAGCACCAATCTGTGTTTGTCAGCTGTATCCCACCCCACTGAGTAGTTTTACATTGATTTGATTTACTGGGCTCTGTTCTGTGGCTTTCAGTTTGAGGTGTGTGAAAGGCAAAGCTCTGCATCAGGGCCTTGAAAATCCCTGGAGGTTTGTGGAGAAAAACAAGACCTTTAAGAGTTTGTGATTCGAGTGGATGGCCCTGAAAGTTTTTATTTTATTTTATTTATTTTTTATTTTTTTTACACTAAAATGTAGCACCCAAAATTTTCAGATTCAGCATGCCTCCGCTCTCTCCATCTTAGGATCAGCACTTCTCATCCTGAGGAAAATTCTGTGATGAATATTTGCTTTGATATAGCAGCAGTTTGAAAATGAATGATTTTGCCATGATTTATTAGCTTGACCACTGACAATATTGCGAGTGAAAAGTTAGGGAGGCCACTGTGACGACTAACACCCCAAAAGAATGCCGGCTTTGAGTCCTTGAAACCAAACCTTGAATGTCATTGAAAAGCCATTGATTTCAATGTCAATGTTAGTTCGGGAGATCTGCTGTGTGGAACGTCTTCTGTTGCATTGTATTCTAGCCTGTTCTATTGTGTGTGCGTTATTTTATTTTATTTTATTTTTTCTGTAGAACTGGCGGGTTCAGTACATGTCAGTTGCATTTCTTATCCTTGACTGGTTGGCTGGCTGGTTGTGGCTGACTGGCTGTTGCGTCAGCCCCCCTCCTCCCTCGCTGTACCCTGCCACTGCTTGTACTGAAGGTTCCAATGGGAGACCATAGGGAGAGGGAGAGCCGTCCAAGCTCTGAAGCACCATCATTGTTTTTCAGCTCTCTTTCTCAGCCATCTCCCTAGCCTCCCCTCTTTCTCTCTCTGTTTGTCTGTCTACGTTCCCCAAGCGCGCATGCACACACACACACACACACATACACACTGTCTCTCTCAAGCCATTTTCCTCCATCTCATTTTCTTTTGCATCTTTTCTGCCATTGTCTCAGGCACTCTCTCTCTCTCTCTCTCTTTCTCTCTTTCTCTCTCTCACCCACACACACACACACACACACACACTTATTTTCTGACAGAAATCCCGTCAGAGAGTGGAGTGTGGAGTTTGGATAGTTGTGTCAGAGCCCTTTGCTGTGGCAGTAGAATAGTGTAGGTAGCTGGTGTAGGTAGTGTCCTATTTTTGACAGGCTGCTTTCATGCCTTCCCCTCTGCCTTTTTTCCTCCTTTGGGCTTCTGTAGTAGTGGTGAGATGAGCTTTTTTTGGGAGAGGTGGTTTAGACAGGTTGAGTAAAAGTTTAAAAATAAGCTTTGTCACTTTCCGGTGGATGATGTGCAGTATGATAATGTATTGAGACAGTTAATGTTGCCAGTGTTTAAACAGCATAGCTGTCTTTGTCAGGGTATCATGCTATTTAAGATTTAGAGGAACTAAAGACTTATTGGATAGTAATGGTGAGTTTTCCTAGATTTGTTGCAGTCATCTAGGTTGGCCTCTCCTGTATATTATTATTGGCTGTGTCTGGGCACAGTCAGTATAGTTTGAATATCAGAATTTGTTTTCCTATCTTCAGTAGAAGCCAAATGCTTCCATTCATCTTTGTACAGCATGAAAACCAACTTTTACAGACTTGAAAGTTTCCTGAGATAGATAATCCATCACAGTGAACATGAAGCCTTCAAAAGTATCTGTTCTGTTGTTATTTTGCTATGCCTGAAATGAGTGTTTGAGTATCAGCGTGAAAACTCAGAGACTTCCCATTGGACCAGAGAATATTTCAGACTCTTTGACTGAGGCTAGAGGGTTTGCATGTCACAGTGTGACCGTAACATGGAGACAAAACTTCTCACCACTTGCTGAGGCCCTTTATGATTGTTATCCTGTGCATATGAAGACATGTCTGCTCAAAAACATGCTGTCTTACAGAATTAACTGTCACATCCATAGCCTCTTTCCACAGTTGGGCCGAACGGTCCTGAGCACGATTAACTGTTCCAGTGGCATTTCCAGCTGGGCCCAGTTTGGCATGGGACGGTTACAAACCAGGACTAGTACTAGCACATGTGAAGCCTCGTTGCTGTGTTACTGTCATGCACATTTGAGGAAGTAAACTATTACATCAGGCCACACTCACAAATAAAGATAAACTTGGAGTGAGGGATGATATTGCGACAAAAACTTTTATTCACAGAGACACACACCAAAACATTACCTGGTGATGACTCCTGTGTAGGTTTGTTTAAACACACTTAGCCATCTACGAGTGGCCAGGAATATTCGTAGATCTGCGATCATTTTCAAGGACGTCTTTATTTAAGATGGTTTTGGGAACCACCTCGTAAGTTTAAGAAGCTTTGTAAGATAGATTCTACGATCATCTTAGTCCTAAGAGCCTTTCGGAAAACGGGGCCCAGTTCTGGCAGGATGTTCTCAACGACGTCAGTTACTGGTTTCACTGTTCGTCACTTTTGTGAGTCCACACTGGGATCAGCCACCCTCACTCACTTATGTTTTTTGCTCACCCTTTGCTTAGAATTCACTTCCTCTGTAAGTGCAGCAGAAGGGCAGCATACTAAAATAGCTGACACACACTTACATACAGCTATCCTCCATTTTGTCAGCCAACAGAATGAAATATGGCAACGACTGGCACATTCCAGAAATGGATTCGTTCGCTGACCCGCTGCATCACTGCTGTCGCCACTGTAGTTTTTCTTAGGTATCGTCTAGTCTGAATTCGAGCAGCATCAAAACCATAAACATTCACATGTCCAAAACGGTGTAGAATGGTGCGGTGCAGCCATGGTAACCGTTCCACCCAACTGTGGAAAAGAGGCTTCAGGTCTTCTCATTTAGGACGTCTTTCTTCTGGGACAGCAGTTCATTTCAATCTAACACACTATGAAGACTGTGTTTTAAAAACAAAGGAAAATGAATTAAATATTGAAAAATCTATTGGCATACAGCATTGCAAATTATGGGAAATGTCAATGTAGACAGAGGTAAATGGACTATAGCTCTAAAGACTGGCATTCTCCTTCAACCATTCTTCATTTCTGCAGTTGCTAATGTCTTCTTTCCTGCCCTGCTATGTCATGAAAATTAAAATCTAAAAAATGCAGTTAAGTTGGACTTTTGGCCTTTACTTTTTGCCACATCTATAGCTAGTTTAGATTCTTCAGTGCATTCATATTCTGCAATACAGTATAACTGTGCCTGTCAGATGCATCACTGTCAGTACCATATCAGTGATACTGATATTACACTTTTTGCCACTTTAGTGCTGCCTGTGCTTACACAGTATATACCTTTTAAAATAATGTATCTCTAGAACAGATGGCCCAGTAACGCAGGGACTGCAGTGTCTTGTTTAATTCAACCTTTATTTAAACAAGGGAACGCACAGAGGACAAGCTTTCACTTTTTTAAGGTCGGCACTGTGCGCAGGCTAAACTGCCAAGGTAGAGTACATTAATATATACATGAATAAAATCTATAAAAAGTCATGAAATAATAAATAAGTGGGAAAGTTCAGGAGAAAGTCAGCAGCCAGGCGGTGTGTATTATTAGCTGCAGTAATGTGTTCCAGTCTACCAAGTCTGCTGTCTGTCTGGATCACCCAGCTCACTGTACGGCACATGAGTGTGTGTGTGTGTGTGTGTGTGTGTGTGTGTGTGTGTGTGTGTGTGTGTGTGTGTGTGTCTGCTTGTGGGTAGATCATGTATAGAACACCAAGGCTCAATAGATGCAGAATGTCAGCTGC
>OMKZ01042598.1:0-19829 GCA_900302535.1 Neoniphon sammara
AAGCAGCTCTTATTTTATGAGACCAGCCGGCCCGCTAATCCACCACAGGTGCACCCTGCCCGTATAAATACAGTCTGCCACTGCCAGCCAATAACTCGTCTCTCAAGGTGAGGCTGAGCAGGGAGGTGAGGGATGGAGGGAGAGATGGCATTAATAAAGGCTGAGGTTTACAGTCACCGGGAATAGAGCAGAAACAGTGTTTGTTTCGGGGTATCCATCTTTCTGTCAAAGCCTGAATCCGTGCTGGATTGAGAAATGAAAACAGTGGGTTTTTTTACAAGCAGATGACTTGGTGAGGCAGCGCCAATGGGATATTTTCAACCCCTGCTCTCTGTCTCCTCCTGTCCTACCAGTCACTGTGTGATTTACGGCCGTGGGAGGGGCTCTCTTATTGCATAACTATTGTGTATTGATCCAATATTATGCACACAGTGACTGATGGGTGTATTAACTGAGAAGCAGAGAAGGGGAAAAGAGAGAGGGAAGGCAAAGGAGGAGGCGGAGGGTTTGTTAAGTGAGAGGGACCAGCTGAGGGCTGTTTCTTCCTGGACTGGCCTCTTACCGCAGGTCAATGTTTTTCAGGTGGCTCATTCTGGCCAGAGTACACAACTCCAGACTCTCCACTCTGTTCCCAGCCATGGCCAGCTTGTCCACTGCGCTCAGTCTCTCCAGCACAGCAGGGATGTGAGGGAAGTTGTTGAAGGAAAGCCCGAGGCTGTTGAGCTGGGAGAGGCCGCCCAGTTCTTCAGGCAGGGAGCTGAAGTGGTTTCCGTCCAGAGAGAGGGTCTGCAGGCTGGACACAGGCACAGAGAGGAAAATGGTCCTGATTAGATTTCTTTTTATTTTCCTGTGCCACAACCAGCAGAATTCAGTGGGAGGTTGAAATATCTGCCATTTGTGTCCATTTGAAATCACATGCATTCATAGTATATGGAGCTCCATCCTACACAGAGGCACATGAACACTGGCAGCATTAAAACTGGCCTGGTTTAGCTGCCTGATTTAATCTGGTTGTGTAACAAAACATTTGAACTTTATACATTTCAGCGACTCCATTTAAGCCCCAGATTTTCTGAGAACATTAATTATGGATGTATTATATTAGATTATGATATACAGACAGATTCTTGCAGGGTAGGACATGAAGAAGAAAGATAATCTCTTTCAACCCTCAAATCACTGTAATCCAATATGTGTCCTTTTTGCCACAATGTTCAGAACCAGAAGAAATGTAAGCAAATCATTTACAGTTTAAAATCTATGTATTTACAATATAAACATAAACAAAGCCAGATGAAGAATATTAGCTATTTTTCTTCCATCCTCCCTGCTCCCTGTCCTTCACTGGGAGGTTAATGTGTTCAGTATAAACAACTGACTGCGATTAAAGTACAGTTTGTGATTAAAGTGGGAGAAAATGTCTTATTCTGTTGTGTACTTTCCCTATGACA
Organism: Neoniphon sammara; assembly: GCA_900302535.1. NCBI lineage: Eukaryota > Metazoa > Chordata > Actinopteri > Holocentriformes > Holocentridae > Neoniphon > Neoniphon sammara. The sequence goes on from OMKZ01042598.1 coordinate 1,452, forward strand.
TTGTGCACTTTTATTCACACAGTCATAGCATTCCTGTGTAGCTACATTAGCCTATACAAAGTCATCCATTTGCCTTTTGCATCCCACCATCTCACCACAGAGAGAAAATACAGTCCTGTGGGAGTGTTTACACCACTTTCATTGGACCTAAAGACTAAATCATTAGTAGTGAGCAGCAGACATCTGTGGATTAATTGTGATTAAGTGCTTGTAGACTTAGAGCTTTTCATGTGTGCTTGCCATTACTTTGTCTAGCCCTGTATTTCAAATTCAGAATACAGAATTTTACGTGGACTGTATATCCATACATATCCACCTTTAAGTATGTGTATATATGTTTGTCGCTGTCTCTCACCTTTGAAGGTTGCCTATCTGTGCAGGGACTGTGTGGAGACCGTTACAGGAGAGGTTGAGCTCAGTCAGGGTGAGGATCTCACACACAGATTCAGGGAACACGCCCAGACGGTTGTGAGAGAGGTTCAGGCTCTTCAGCTGGGAAAACCTGATGAAAGAGAGAAGAATGAACCAGCTGCTGCAGATAGAAAGAAAACAAAAGCTGTTTTAGTATGTTTATGCTGTTTAATTACTGATATTTCATCTGGCTTATCTGTAAGGAAAAAGAAGTTATAGCAATAGCTTTGTTGCAGCAGCAAGTGAGCATCAGTGTAGTCCGATATACTTGGATGTGTCTCCATGTTTTGTTCGACATGCTATAATCTAACATTGTGCCAGAGAAAAGATTAAGTTAAATTATACAAAGAAATCCAGAGCTGCATTTTGTATTTCTTCAAGCAAATTGAAATCCAAAGTGTGAATTTAAACTAGTGTTTTTTGCTGTTCCATCCATGTGGGTGACAGAGGATGACTGGGAAAGCAGGTTATGATATGGAGAGAGAACAGTGGGAAAAAAATACACAATGTGAGGTGACTGTCCGCCCACTTCAGAGCGGAAGTGAAATTCCTCTGTGGAACATCCAATGAGACAGACGAGCACCAGCATAATAGCTGACCTGGTACTGTGGTCCACATTCTCAGTGGACTGTCTACTTTGCAGAGCTTTTTGCTAAGCCACCAGAGAATGCAGTGGACCAGGGATATAAATAAAGAAGAGATAGACGACACTATCAGCTGAGGCTGAACAGCAAGGCTTGAAACCCAGGGGGAACACTGGGGAAATAAGGTATCACAGGTACAGCAGCATCATTCACCACAAGTTTACTCTGAGAAATAGGACAGTGTAGTATCAAAATGTATTAAATTTTATCCTATAAGTGACTGAATTTATTTATTATCTGTCGATGGCATTATTAAAATTAGGCGGTCATGTCTACCATGCCTGAATTTCTTTTTAAATACAGCACTTAAGTGCTTGTAAATGTGTTGTCGGACCGCCTGCTGTTTCAACTGGAAATACATCATAAGCATTTGTTCTACTGTGCACATCTGTGAAATGTTTCCAGCAGACTGACTTGTGATGAATGAAGTGATGCAGGGTGAAAGGAGAGGAAAGAGAGTGTGGCTTCACAGAGGGAGACTTTGTGCTGCTCCACAGTAAGGTCATCCGCCATCAACTCCAGCCTCCTCCCGTTCCCCCAGGTGCTGCCAGGAGTTGAAGTGGCTGCCATGAGTCACAACATATGTTAGAGCACGGGCCACATCCCTCCATCCTCCCCTCCTGATGCTAAATATACAAACAAGATGGGGGAGTGACAGAAACGGTGGCGAGAGACTGAGGTGGAGGACAATGAGGAAGCAAGAGAGAGTGTGTGAGAGGATTGAAGTATAAATCTATGCTAAAGCGCTTACTACAGCAGTAAAAAAAAATAAATAAAAGAAAATAAAAATAAAAGTGAGCACCATTGCCATATGCTCCACTCTAGTGAATTTGACTGGTATGAACAGTGACAACAGCTCACAGCATCACCGTCTTCCTCTAACTATTACATTTAAATTTCCACAGACTTCCATCATTTGAGCCAGCGGTGCAGCTACGCCAGATTACATCAAGGCCTGTGTGTATATCCTCACAGACATACACACACACACACACAGTCACTGCAGATGTACTCCATCCAGAGCATCAACTAATGTGATAATACATTGATTTCCTTGGAGAGGTCAGAACGCACGTTAAGGGTCAGCGGACCAGCACCGCCCGAAGTGGCAGAGATTCACCGTCCTGCTGAGAGATATTTCGGCAGGGCAGGTGGTTGGAGACACGAGGGCATAGACCCAGCTCACCCTGCTGGTAATGTGTTTGGGTAAAATACAGCAGGGTGAGGAGGTGTGTTTACCTGGGCAGGTTGAGCAGGCCTCCAGGCCCCTTTAAGCTCATGAAGTTGTGTCTTAGGTTGAGGTGGGTGATATCCTGACTGTAGAACAGATATTCAGGCACCGCTTCCAAGCTGTAGCAGGACAGGTCCACCAGGCTGACCGTCTGGGACACTACCTACACACACACATACACACACACACATGCATGCAACGATGTATGCACACACACACAGCAAGAAAAAGAACATTGCAAGTTACTTCATAGTGAACATCATCAACTGGTTTGGAGATTTCTCCCTCATGCATGCTACACAGTTGACCGCAATACAATCATACATTTTCAGTTTGCATTGCTTTTGACCAAACCAACCTCTGACCTTTAAGCCAGTAAAAAGACTGGCTAGCTAAGTTCTACCTTTAGACTCATAAAAACCCATCATCATGTGAGATAACGTGAGACTAATATGAGTGGCATATGTGAGCGTGTGCTCACTGGCTCTGTTTGTCTATATGTCAGTCTTTCTATGTGCACCTACAGCTGCTAGTAGGTCAGTATACATGTGTGCATTTGTGTCTGCGTGTGTGTAGATAATTGGATCTGTTCGTGTAAATTCACTGTGTGTGTATATTCACATGCTACTTCTCCAGTAGAGGTTTTAGCATTGTTCAGACCTCCTTTTCCAGTTACGGCTTTCAAGTCTGATACACTGTCTCCTGTCTGCATGTCTCCACGAGCACAAAATGCAGCTGAACCGCATTTCCTTCACCTCAGATCAGTTAGTTTATAGGCCAGCCGTCAGTGTAGGCTACCTAGTATTGCTCGTCCAGACTGAGGACAGTATCTTCCATTAACCGCAGGACTGCGCTGTGCAGCGATCCAGAAAATGGGACGGCTGCTCAGCAGAGCATGACATCACGTCACTGCTTTTAGAGATGACAAAGACGAAGCCGCTCATCTCCCACAGTACTACTCATCTGCCACCCACTTTAAAAATGCCACTCCTCTTTAAATATGGTAATCAAGTGATGTGGGGGCGGAACAACAAATCGACACATCGGCACAGATCTACAGAAGAGAATTAAAGGGAGGCAGAAAGAGAATCAAACAAAAATAGGACATAGGCGGTCTTGATGTTTTGGTTTATTTGCACAGTGATTAAACACAGAAGCAAAGTGATAAAAACACAGTGAAACAATACAAGGGCAGAAAAGACAGAAAAAAGAGAAAAAAAACACTTGTTTGTGTGGGAGTGAAAACCAAGGGGTGAGCAAGGGTTTAAAAAAAAAAACTTCTAGCCTTTAATTCAAAAGAAACAAACAAAATCAAGATGACAAGAAAGGAAACAATTTAACTGGATACAAGAGGCTAAATGACAACAGATGACAATGTGGTGGGAATGGTGGGACAATAAGAAGCTGCATAGAATTAAGGGGAATAAAAAACAGCCCTGATGCACAAAATTATTCAATGTGGAAAACTGAGTGTGGTAATCTCTGTCTGTCTGTGTGTTTTTATTTTCGTTAATAAAAAAAAAGAGTTAACAAGTGGGGTACACAGTAGGAATATGGGCTCCTAGTGTACCTGTCCTGCCCTAAAACCCCATTTAGACTGCACAATTTAATTCTTTGGAGAACTCCTACATGTGACATGACCCCAGAAGCATACTTTCCATCACTCCTTCTCAGTATACACACACCATCTGAGCAATCTCACTCCTGCGGAATCAGATGGTAAAATTCTAGAATGACTACTGGGGAATTCTGGGTATTAGAAAACAGCATCTCTGTTGGAAAGGAGTGAAACCTGATAAAGTCAATGGGATTCAGTGTTTTTGACCAGCTGAAGTCTGATCCCTAAACACTGACCCTGCGTTCTGAAAGCAGTGTGATCGACGGCTCAGATACATTCATTTCCTATAAACGCTGAGCAACCAGGGAAACTCAGCCGGTGTGCGGACAGTCAACAAGCTTGTCAGACGAGAGAAGTTGGCCACAGCTAAACTTATCAGATTTCAGTGCATCCTTGTTTGCTTACTGATGCACTTTCATTTCATGAACAATATACAGAATCTGCTTGGCAAGAGAAAATGGGGCATAGAGAAGTTGACTGCAGCCATTCAAGGCCCCCTAGCTTTCTCTGCTTTTATTTTGAAAGACAACAGGCATTAATATCTGCAAAACAATGCTTAAAGACTGGTGCATTGAGAACTGTTGGGGATGATTGTAAGCTTTTATTGATTTTAAGCAAGCGCTAAATAAATTTGCACTTGTTAACCCGCTATGTTAAGGCATCAAATGTAACTTCATGAAAGGCAGTATAAAAGCAGCAGATCACTACATAGATGCAATCAGAGTCTCTCACATCGCCCACAGTCAGTCAGAATATAGCGAACCATCAGCCAAGCTGCCTGCAGTGTGCATGCAGTGTAAGATGTCATGAGATTGCCAAAGCCGCTGCTCAGCAGAAATATTAAAACCTCAGGAAAGCTTTTTTGAACTATTAAAAATGTATACATGATATCACATTTGAGCGTCATCTAAATCTGAATACGAATAACACTAAAAAATATCATAAAACATAGCTTTTCTTGTTGATCAGACCATTTTCTCATGAATTTCTGTGTTTAGTCTGATCAGGCATGATTGACATCTCCAGTCCTCCTAGCTAAGTTACACAAACATTATCTCACATGATCACTGCTAACAACAACACTGAAGAGATGACACGGTGGTTCAGCCTTATCTTTATAAACCTGCAGATTCAAATTTTCTAATTACTGAGGGGGAGTTTCGTGCTCTGGACAGATGGTTACTGGCTGGTAAATGTTTCACAATACATACTCACTGATGCTTGTAATATTGGTTCTACTCTATTAATGAATAATAGTAATGATAGCAAATTAATTTTGATAAAGATTGTTGACATCAGTTACCTGCTTGTTTATCTCTGCCTGCTCAAGTTATTTATGGCCCTTAATAATGACTGACAGTCTCAAAGGGCTTTACAGGCCCACAGTTTGGACTGATTATATGTGTGCTCTATAACTTTAGTTGCGTTTTGTTTGTTTTTCCACTGTTTGCCCAGAGTAGTTAAAAAATATATATTAAACCTAAATTAAAAAGGTATTCCACAAGTTATAAATGCAAATTCTGACATAATGTAGTATAATGTATCTCTATACGATGAAATTCATTTGCACAAGCTCATTTGCAAGCACAAAAGACTCACTCACATTCACACACAGACACACTCTCTCACACGATTTGTGCAGTGTACCATAAACACTGGCCCAAATCCACCAAAAACCTTCATCAGTCATCATCTCCTGTCTCCACAGAAACCTCCCGTCCAAGTCACAGTGTGCTAACAGGCTACTCTAACCCAGTAATCCATGCCACCATGGTAGAGAGAGATCCTGGACTTAGCATGAATCTGCAACTAATTGGATTTTCTTTTTTTTTCTTTTTTTTTTTTCTTTTGGCTTTTTCTTCCGTGGCTAATTGTGTGCTGGCTCTGCCTCAGTGGAGGCTCTTATAGAGGCTGTTAGGGCCCAGGAAGGAGCTGCGACACAATGGCCATTAATTAGGATATAGAAATAAAGCAAGCTGAGCAGAGCAGAAACAATGAGTTTTGGAAGAACGGCTGTGAGAGACCTGGCAGGATTCTATGAAAGATGCACAGTATACAATACAAATCCAAAACCAGTTTGGGTCATTTAGCATCCTTTCATCCACAGTGACTTATATAACTAAGCCTCCGGATGAGAGCTGCTGTAAAAAAAGACTCAACAGAAGTAAAGGCAAATGGATGCAAAAAAAAAAAACAAGGCAAGCCATGTGAATCATACCGAAGTATGCTGTTCAATCAATGTCAGACACTGCTAAGAGTCTCTGCCTCTGTGGAGCCAATCAGAGGCACTCAGAAAGGTGGTTTCTGATTGGAGGACTCAACAGGCAGACAATGCAGCTGGCAACTGTCCTCTAAGTATCCAATCTCTGATTTCAGTACAAACCCAGTGGGACTAAAAAGGAACAAACAAAACACTACTGAGAGAAAAAATGGGAGGAAACATGCCTACATGGAAGCACACTGTGTGCTGTGTGCTGCACACAGACGCCTTCTCTACTGCTTACTTTTGATGCCTGCCGATGCCATCGCTGGTAGTCTGCCAGTGTGTCAAAGTTGACGTAGTACGTCTGGGCCTGTGATCCGGCTGAGCTGAACATCAGACAGTGCTGCCGTCTCTTCACCTCCTCCACCTCAGTACAAAGAAAAACACAGATACGATGAAGAGCGACAATGGGAGAGAAAACACAATTGGAACACTGATATTTTTATCACTACTTGTTACAATGACATTGCTTACAGGAAAACTCAGTTCTTACTCTGCTACATATCATCAGTCAGTGTCGTTCAATGCATTCCAGGGGTTTACTTTTTTCTTTGACTCCAGTCTGCCCCATGTAGTTCTACTTCAGTTGTGACTTCCTACATTTTCCAGAATGCCTTTAAAGAATATGACCAAATATGCGCCTGAACTTGTACACTCAGCTATGGATTTAAAATAAGGTGAAGAGGGCAATAGTGATCATGATAGCATAGTAACAGAAAGAAAACAAGATTTTATGATCGAGAAAAATCAAGAGTTGTCCCCCTTACTCAAAATGCAACATGTTTTGTGGCTGCATTGCATAACGGACAACTGAGGCTACTGTCAGAGGTGAAACTGGTATGTCCTCCTCTTCAGTGATGGATTTCTCCCTGTGTGATGGCACTGGTGAAAAACTGTGAGTCTGGGAAGAAGCTCTCGCTCTTCCAGTTGAAGTACTGACACCAAAACCTCACGCTCACTGCTGATGTTTTAGATCATTGAAGATTTTTCTGATATGAAACGTGATTGTAGCTGTGCTGGAAAAATCCCACTGTGCTGTCATGCTGTACACATTTGACTAATTATCCACAGAAATAAGAAAAATACACTAGCAAACAGCCAAACATGGTCACAGAAAAGAGCGGTTTAATACTAATAACTGTTGTTATGAGTGTGTGAGTCTTTTAGGTGTTTAGTTGTTTTAGGTAGTAGCATGTATAAAGAATACACACTCTAAATAGCCTATTAGCCTTTAGAGCAGTGGTTCCCCACCATGTTCCATCAAGAGCCAACAGTTTTACTCCATTCACTTCAAGGTGCTAATAAGTGAAATCAGCAGCTGTAGTCTTTGGTTGGAATGAAAACCTGCAACTGCACAATGGTTGAGAAACTCTACCTAAGATGATACAGTCTGCATGTACAGTGTGTATGTGTAGTCATGCTTCAGCTTTGTAAACGATTGTTGCTGCACTCAGCTCCATCCCACAGTCCATCCCAGCTGTGTTGTTGTAGCGACGCTCAGCTGGGACTCCGGGATCTTCCCTGGGGAAAGCGTAGGTTTAAAAAGCTGAGATTCCCTGACCCTGAACTCTGATCTCTCACCTTTCCCCCCACCAGGGGTAGGATGTGCATCTTTCCTGTCAGGCTGTCTTTGACGGAAGCCACGATCAGACAGGTGCCGCAGAGAATGACCTGCCGCTCAGCCCACTTGTGCAGCTGCGTTTTGCCCTTCCTGACGCTGAATACGCCTTTCAGCAGGGTCCGCTCCTGCTGGTCTGCATTCACTGGACGCTCTGGGGGAAAAGGAAAGGCCCAAACAGAGGTTAGTTTGGGTTTATGGACACAGATCTAGTGCACAAATGCCCCCACCCCTGATAAACAAACAAAACTAACTCAGAGCAGATGTACAAGCCGAAGAAGCTTAAATGAAGTCACACATTGACATGGATACTCGCATGTCAGTATGATATCACCTATGCATTAGTCAGTTCTTTAGCATAGCTCTTCCTGGAAGTGTCCTTACATCAGCACTTAGGATGGAGACTGCCCTATTATCTCATATACATCTGGCTATAGATCTCACTGCACAACAATCTCTTTGATTTGACATTGAGGGAGAAAACCCCATTAACATCCATTAAGGTGAAGCAATAGCATCTCAAAGGATTCTACAAATTAAGTGTTCAAGTTTTCATCCTTTTTAATGTACGAGAGGTGAGCTCAACTGACAAGGTGTCCTCAGCGCTGCATGTATTTGTGTCTGTCCCTCTCTCTCTCCTTCTCTCTCTCTCTCGCTCATCTGCTTTCCTAACCTAGAAGCATCAGTCATATTGATGAATGAGTCAGGCTTTTGTCACATTAAACTCCACTCTTTCAATCTAATTACGTAGCTGCGGGCTTGCATCGCAGGCAGCCTTAGTTGGACGGTGCTGAAGGACACAACAGACAGCAGGGCTGCGGTCTGTGCCAGGCTTCAAGTACACTCAGGTTAATGGCAGGTCAAATAAACACAGAGGAAACACTGCCCAGCCTCTTGTCCTTTGTTGTTAAATTTTCTTCAAACCAACTTATGCTGCCTCCCACTCTAAAGCTCTCATTGGCTTGGTAGTCAACAATCTGCTCTCTCTCTCTCTCTCTCTCTCTCTCTGTCTCTATCTCTCTATCCACCTTCCCTTTCACTTCACAAGGGCATCACAATGTAATGAAAGGCTGCTACTTCTCTCCACCAGGAAAGCTGATAATGAACAAGCCCAATGCTTCTGACAGCAAATTGGCCGGCTGGCAGATCAATAGCGGTGCTCGGTCCTCGGGCTTCCCCTCACTCAGAGGGAAAAAATAGAGACACAAAGCCCAGAGGGTCATTGCCAGGCAGAATGGGCCAAACCACGGCTCCCTCCTGTGTATCGCTGTGGGCAGGAGGGGACTGAACTGATACAGCCCTGCAAGGAATCCAAACACAAACCCCTTCTTCAAGACAGAAGGAAAGATTCAGCAAATGTTGTTAATAGATTGCTAATAAATTTGCTAAAAAAATGATATTGGCACCTTTTTTTTAGACCTTTAAACAGTAGTAGTAGTTTACTGTCAGCAACATCGCAGGTTTACAAAGGACAGCTGTCAGTCGAAACACTAACATTAACGTTAAAAAATATAAACAAAAGAAACGTATTGATCAAAAGAAGTAATTAAGCAAAACATTCGCCCACAACAATGCAGACATCATAAATCCCATCGCCTCTCACCCACTCATGATGAATTTACTTAGGCTGACAGGATGCTCTCACCAGCTCCATAGCATATCACCAGAAACAAGTGGATTTCATACCAATCTGTATTATATATGGTAATTGGCGAAATGCTTTACCAGAAACAAGCTAAATGAAAAATACTGAGGCCTCGCGTGTTGTCGAGAGTGCTATTTTGATCCGCTGCCTCTAATCTAAACTTCCCCTCTCAAAATCACACTTTGCATTTCTTTTTCTATGAGGTCTCTGTTTAGGCATACACAAATGATCGAGTAACAGAGACAGAAGTAAAACTAAACATCAATCCCCTGTTTCTGTGGGAAAATATCTCCACTGTGCACTGAACCTGCATTATGATGCCCAAAGCTTGAACACACAGCAGCCCTCCAAAGTGCAGCCTATAATAACCACAGCACTCACACTGAGTATAGCACATCAGAAGTAGACAGTAAAATTAATTCAGGTTTGATAAGCAGGGCAAAACAAAACTCAAGGAAGGACAAATTAGCACAGCATTACAGGGTCTATACCAAATGTCTTAAATAAACATAAAAATACATAAATAAATAAACATTAAATAAATAAACATTTAAACTGAATATTCATTGAAGGCTTTTAATATCAACAAGCATGTCAGCAAGCGTTTCTAAATGGGACACTGCCCTGAATGGCTAGCTCAGCTCTGAGGAGTGCAGGGGATGGATGTTTGTCCTGGCAAACTGAAATAATGGGACTAAGAGGGAGGAAACGCTGTACACTCACTACTCGGCACAGCATGGGCTCTCGCCTTTGGCACTTGCAAAGGCATTCACTGGCTCCAGCGAGATGATGCCGGTTCGCTCGTTTTCATTCACTTGTGAGGCAGTGATAGTGTACACATACTGGAACTATGTGTGCACTGGTGTCATCGGCTCTTGTTGTAAGTCAATAACAAACATCTCATCTCAGTACAAAAATCAGAATGACAGGTAAAAAAAAAAAAATAGTGGTAGTCACTTTACTTAAGTAGGATCCTCATTAGTTGTTACCCAAGTAACAACTATTCTTCTTGGGGTAAACAAAGACTAAAAAAGACAAAATAATTATTACAAGACAGAAATTCAAGTATAATTCAGGATAATAGTTAATAGGGGTCCAGATGAAGTAATTTACATTATTAGAGAATAATAAAGAAAAAAACATAGTTCTGGACAGCAACTAAGCATTAGGTGTGTGTTGCAACTGTGAGTGAGAACAACAGAATACACATTTAAAAAAGCAAATTCTGGGTGTGTGCCTATGTGCACCCACACATACAAAACGGGAGAGCAGTCACACCGACAATATCACTTCCTCCTCTTCTCTGCAAAAAACAAACACCCTTCTCAAAACCACTAGGTCACTCACACACTATCAAACAAGTCCCGGCCATAAAGCGCCAACTTCTCTAAAACAAACACACGTGCTCTCCCTCAAGGTCAGCGGGGCTATTAGTTGCCAGGGAAACAGGACTTTCTCAAAACCAAAGTCCAATCCACGCTGGTAAACCTCCACACTGTCTCCAACAACAACGCAGCTGAACCAGTCCCATTCATGACGAATAACGTTAACCATTCCCTTTGGCCGCAGAGGGAGTTTGGTGACATGGCAGCAGATGCAGCAGATGTTGTGTAACTCTGTGCTCTGTTTGCAGGATGTTTCCTCGCTGTGGGAGCAGGGCCAGCAATAATCTAATCATCAACCTGGGCTCCACTGCTGACCCACAGGGACAGTGCGACAAGTGACAGATCATAAAGTCTACTTGCAAACTCTTATCTCTCCTCATTCCTTCATCTCAAGTGGGGCTGTGGCCTTCTCTTGACAGCAGACCCGGTGACAGCGCTGACATCTCACTCCACATGACATGCCAGCTGGGCGAGGCGGCCACGGCCGGTCAAGACTGCTCCTTCATCACAAACGAATAGAAAGGAAAATGTTGAGAGAGAAATAAGGAAGGAGGAGAGAGAGATGACGGAAAGAAGAGAGCATAGGACCGAGCGGGAGAGGAAGGGTGTAAAAGAGGAGGTGACGGGTGATGTACAGTAAGAGGGGAAGTGAATGGAGGAACTACAGTTGGGTGGAGGCGGGCGGAGGGCACGAGAGTCACTGGTGAGACTGACGAAATACTCTTTAAAGAAAAAGAAAACAACTCTTTAAAGAAAAATAATGGTAATGGCTCTGAAATATTATTACCAAAAAAGAGAGAAAAATGTTACATCATGGGTCTGTCTCATTTGCAGGGAGCTTCCCAGTTAGGAAACATGCTCACGCAGGACTGTCTCATGACAGTACATGGGGCACACCCTTGTTCCTAATTAGATTCCTTGATGTGGTGAAATTTTAAGGAAACATCGAGCGGCTCCTTCGTGACACAGAATACGATTGTGCAGCTTGCTGTAAACCCTTACGTCCATTGGCTAAAGGCAAGTTTGGAATTAAAGTTTATTAACGGTAAATCAATACAAAGCATGTCTGTGTAACAAAGTGGGCAACAAGCATCCAGTAAGTGTTAGCACTGCTCTGACTTCCCAAAAAATAACTGCTCTATTGAACAGACAACCTGTCAATAAAAATACTGCAATGTTGATTCCTTTTAATAATTTAGCATTGTAGGAAAGACAAGGAGACCAGTCACTGTGTTTATTTAACTGAGCTAATTTTCATCTCTTTCAAATTATAGTTTAGTGTATGGGTCGTGCTCTTTGTCTGGAGGGTGCTTATACTTTTTTGAAGCTGTTTTTCATCATAGACTGCATGATCTCAAGCATTTGTTGAGCGTTCAGTTGGACACAATACTCCTAGTATCCCAGGGCTTGTTTGACTTGCTCAAGATTGCAAGATTGTGTTAGCATGCAGTAGGGGGTCAGTGGAGGCGGAAACACAGTCTGATTTGACTCAGAACAGCAGGCGCTTTTTGGCAGCAACTTCAAATCCAACCCACCACCCAGATGCCTCCTCTCAGTGGTCTGTGTTTACTTCTATTTAAAAAAAAATCCTCTTTAAACTTTGTTTCATGCATTGAATTCAATTCAGACTTCAACTAAAGCAGAATCTGCACTGCTGGAGAACACAGATGGAAGATGGGTAAATATGTCCTACACAGCTGAGGGCTGTCATTGAATAAAGATGCCATGAAAGCAGAAAAGTGACTATCTACAGGTCTTCCTAGGACAGAGCGCCAGAGACAGTCATCACATTTCAAAGGGACAGAGGGACTAAACTAACACTAATCTGGAGAAATCTGAAAATGATGTTTTTCTGTCACGCATTTTGGAAAGGTTGGCCATCCACACCAAAATGCTTAAATTTATTTAATAGGCATGCGCATAAGAACACTTGCTTTCCTTTGGCCACCTTGTTGAGTACTTAGGTTCCAGCCAGGATCACACAACACTCATACATTATACATCATATGTCACGAAACCCTCCATTTTACCCGTTTCCACCGGCTACACTACAACACAAAACTGAGGTTTTTACATTTATCCATTTTGGAGAAAACATGCCATTTTCAGTGTGAACGGAAGAGCAAAATGGAGAAATAAAGATGCATTTGCAGATTTCTTCAGATTAGTGTGAACTTGGCCTAAGAGAAGCAGGTAAAAAACCACTGAAACCTGTTGCTCTGGACAAGGCTATGGGTACCTGGATAATATACACATTCCTTACCTTTTCTCTCAAATCTGACTTTTTTCCCCTTTGGTCAATGCTGACCAGTTCCTTCTCAGAGTGAACCAGTAAGCATTTACTGGATTATTTATTATGACCTTATTTTCTGTGTTCCCCCAAGCCATGATAATGTCGAACAGTGGAATAAAGCAGCAAGATTCTGCATTTCTCTGATATGATATGGACCTCTCCATGGCCCGTATCACCACGGCTTAGAGCACCCACACTGTTTAGTTAGTTTTTATTGTCAGCTCCTGGCAGATCAATAACTTATTAGGTGACTAAACCTGACTCACAGATGATTTATGTCCCTCTGCTCTGAGAATGAGAGCAGGCCTGAAATGAATGGTGTGTAGCACCTTTAGGTTCTACAGCTAGGAGGTTTGGGGCAGAGGTCACCCAGGTGGACCAGAGCCCAGTGCTTACAGCAGGCCTCGTCTGGGCTGCAGCTGCACGGGCCGATGCAGAGAACCATCCGCCCTCGGGTCCCTGGAGTTGTTTTCACTAGGAGCGTTCTTTATTAAGTCAGCATTTACACGTTTACTCCCTTGTCCATGTTTGTTTTCATCTCATCTGTGCACCACAGCAGGTGGGTGTGTGTGTGGGCAGCAGGGCTGTAATGTGGTTAGAAGGTGGAGGGGGTTGGAGATTAGTTTCCTAAACAAATAGAGTATGGTGTAGTTTAATAAATCACTTCTTGCATTGCTTTATTATCTCGACCTGAATAGAAAACAAGGTCATAAAGCTGTGTGGTTAGGAATGAAATTTCCATGTACTGTAGGCAAAATATATACACATACACACAGGTAACACACACCGGAATACATATTCACACACACACAAATGCAAATGCGTATGCAAAACACATGCACGCAGCTAAAAGTGGAGTGCATACTCCTCTATCAGTATGTAGGCTCGCAAAGCCCATTAGTGCAGAATTCACACAGCGAACCACACCAGGGTTTCTGTAATGGTTGTACTCTCTGCTGATGGGCCGCAGATCCCCTCATCTGCTTAGTCAGGTCGTTACCCCTGACAACCGCTGTTAGACATGCAGGCACCTGGGAGAAGGATCTCAGAACAAGGCTGTTGTTGTGTATTTCAACAATACATCTCAGCCCACCTACATCACCACTGTGGGTGGGAAATAAAAAAAAAACAAAAAAAAAACAGGGTTACCTCGCGTCAGCCAAAAGATGTAGTGGTGTTGCTGTTGTGTGCCTGGAGAGTTCCTGTACACCGAAACTGGGAAGGTAGGGGAACACACAGGGATAATTCTACAAAGCCACAACAACCTGCGAAATGTACTCCAGTTATTTGTTACTTCCTCCTCAGCTCAAAAGGGCATCCAACTGGCCAAAACCAGTTGTTCTCTTGGGCTTATTGGGGTGTCAAGAGTGCCAGGGTACCAGTGTTGCCTGGACCCTGGTCCCGTTTTCCCACGAGCTGATAAAAGGAGAGGGGAAGTCTCCCAGGGGTCTGGCTAGTCTGTGGCCAATGTGGCCTGACTACTGACAGTAGTCAGGCCGCAGCCAGCTCTCCACTGGCAATGGGCAGAAAACGTTTCTGCTTCCACTGGACACACTGGGACTGGGAACACAACTGAGGCCACAGTGAGCTTGAGATTTGACAGCTTCACAAACACACACCAGCAGGATAAGTACAAAGATAAAAAGACAGATTAGTTATTAGTTTTTAGTGGAAATTAAATAATTCTGGCATCATAATTTTGTTTTTCACTGAAAAAATATTAAAATGATGATCATGTGATTTTGTTGAGGCCTGTACTAAACAAAGATATTTTCTTACTTCTGGAGGATACAATTTGTAGAGCAGGGCCTCTCTGAAGCACCACAATATTTTATGATGGTATTTTTTCACACATTTTACATTTATCAAAAATTGTAGCTGCTGTGATTTATTTGCTCTTGGCCATACAGTGATTTTGATAATATTTTGATTAATAATTATTCTACCCTACTAGTTCTATCCTTCCTGAGCAGGTTAGTTAATACCGAAATTTAATTCAAAGCTGCTGAGACTTGTGTTTAGCATGTATTAGAGTACAGTGTGGCAGCACTACAGAATAACACAGCCTCCAAGTAAAGTCAGCTGCTACTGAAGAGCAAGACTCCAGTGAGTTGATGTGCTCTGAGCGTAGGGAGGGGCTCCTTTGCTTCACGTGTGAGGGTGATATTTTGGCCGTGTATGGCCCTGTTAGATGGTGTGGTTTTCTCAGTCTTCCTCTTTCTCGACTGCAGCAGCATGGGTGCGGTTACAACCCCAGACCCTGCGAGCTACACTGACTCAGCAGGAGCAGCAGTCATTTCATTAACTGGAGAAGCATTACAGAACATCATTTACCATCTACTCCCCACAGCAAATCCTATAAATGCTGCTACTAAGAGTATCATTAGACCTGCCACACACACACACACATATACTGGCTCACGAGGGAAACGCCAGAGATGTGTGCTTTTACACAATCTGCATCCAGACAAATCGCACCACAGAGACACACGGGGAGACAGATTTGTCTCCCGTTCCTCCGGAGAGCCAGGGTGTGAAAATGAACATCATGGCCGTATCCATTCTGCCTCTGCGTCCATACATCACACTGACACAGGGACAGTTAGTCTCTCCACTGGGGTCATGACATCAGCAGGTGAAACCCACACTGCCTGCAGGAAGACTGCGGGACAGTGGGCCACTCGTCATGTGGCCATGACGTGTGTGTGTGTGTGTGTGTGTGTGTGTGTGTGTGTGTGTGTGTTTGCATTGTGTCCTAAGCTATTAGTAATGCAGGCTACCTATGCTCATGACATCTTCAGATAGACATCACTCTCAGGGAGATTCATCTACAGCTGCCTTCACTGTAACCTCAGAAAAATGCTTCGTATCACTCATCTGACAGGCTCACCTCTTACATTGTAATAAAGGGAATCAGTGGCATCTGTCTCGGTGAAGCAGCACCTTACTGTGCTGACAGCAGCATGGAGACAGGGTGAAAGGAGGCCAAAAGCCCCAAAATTAGATTTATTCTATTTTGCAAAATCTATCTACTTATATCAAGCATTTGTTCAGGTGAGTTGTTGGAAGATACAGCGTTTAAACATATTAGAAAAAGAATATATCGGAAAAAATACAATATGTCACATATTTACAGTTCAGATTTTGTGGGCGTCCTGGGTCCAGTATTGTGTGACAGTATGTTAGTCAGTACTTATTCACAGGATCATTGCTACTTCTCCTAATAAAGGCAAAATGAAGGGTTGTAACAGTAGTGTAACAAATTACTATTTCAAATTTGAGTTATCATAAATATTACATTATTATACAGTGTTACAGTATATAAAATCATTATAATGTCTGGCACTGATCTATCTCAACACTATAACCCATCTGCCTCCATTCGCTGATTTGTTTTCATCATATTGAATTGTCGTTCTCTCACCTGATGCAGACCGTTACACACCATCTTAAACGAGCAGTGACACAAAATTTTACTTTCTCTGAGGGGGAATTTTCTCGCTACTCTAATTTCATCAACCAAAAGGATGAGACAAGAACTCCAGCTTGGCATAAAATACTTGGCAAGATTTCAAAGCATCTGAACACAGTAAGGCTTGACAGAGCTGGACACAGACCTCCTATTTCTCTGCATTTTGTGATAGATGCAGCACACTTCTTGGAGTTTCTGTCTCCATGAAAGTCTCGCCCTGTACTGCTAATTGTTTTATTTTGAAATGTTTAATACATGTTTTGTAATTTGGAGAAAAGGGTGGGAAAACTCATCTTTATTCAACAATTCATTGATTTAAACTATCAATGCCATCCCTTTGTCAAATTGTTCAATTTTTTTGTAAGTGTGATGTGCAGTGTCTGAGACGTTGCTGCTTGAAGCTTGGGGACTTTTTGGCTTGTTGGTGGCGCTGAGGTGGGCCAGTCTGTTTCATTTTGTGGATTCTGGATGTCAGTGTAAAAATCCATCATTTCCCCATTTTTGTCAGCCTCTGTCAGCCGGCAGAGGCTGAGAAATTGCATGAAGATTGGGGAAAGGGCATTGTTCCTTCCCCAATATTTGATTGCGGGGGCCAATAACTGTTCATGTTGTAATTATTTTAGTAAACTAGAAGTAGAACTGTTTAAATTAAAGAGACAGGTGAAGCCCAAAAAGCATATTGCCTTCACAAAATATACTCATGCTGATTTCACGTCTGGCACAAGCAGCCTGCTGCTTCATCTGCAACAGTTAATTTGTGTGCAGGACTTGGTCGCTGGTTGGAGGAATAACATAAGGGAGATAATGAGTCTGCGCTTAAAAGTGCATTTCAACAACTTTTCTCCTTTATACTGTATGCAGGGGGTTGTTGATGTTAAAATTAGGCTGTAACTTCTTGAACCAGCAACAGCTTGGAAAATTGAAACTGAGATAAGGCTATCACTTTTTAAGGAATCAATGCACTCAATGCATTAAGCAATCGATGCAAATGGAAAAAATAGTATTAATAAACATATGACCATAAACCAGCAATAGATATTGAAAAGCAGTTGACGAAGTCTACTTGTCCCATCTGCAAGACAGCTGACAAGTGCACGTCTTGATCATTCACACAGAAGCACACAGGAGAGGCAGTTGAGTTATCCTGATTTCAGAGGGTAAAAGAACATACAATGACCAATTTTGGATGTTACTGAAAAGTAATGTGACAATAAGCATGACAAATTACTGCTCCCAGTAAGTAGTAAGTAATAATATTACTATTACTACAACCGATAATATAAATTCTGAATTTGGCTTTGTGCTGATGCAATGGCTTTATTCAAGTACTCTTTGCATGAGAGGTTAGAAAGAGAGTATAATCTGTACAAGCAAAGCCTAGAGTCAGAAGAGGTGTGCATCACTGGCAGAATTAAAGCAAAAGAGCAATAAGTCTAGGATCCTTGGCTCCTGTACAAACACATAAAAATGTACGGAGCAGCAGACAAAGCTGTACAAAATTAACTGCAGAGAAGCACAACGGACTGCTGGCAACAGAACCAGAAAGAAAGAGCAAAAGGTTCTCCCTACAGCGAGATTCAAGCTTGTTTCATTAAACAAAACTTGAAACAAAACAGCAACTGGGAAAGCAGAGAGTCACACATACACACACACACACACACACACACACACACACACACACACACACACACACACAAACACAAAACACACACACACACACTTGAGAACAGTATTCCCATGGACCTTTGCTGCCCTCCTATGGCCCTCAAAAACTGTACTGTATGAGCAGATACTATGT
>OMKZ01042600.1:0-19318 GCA_900302535.1 Neoniphon sammara
CTTTATCTCCAATCACCACCTGAAGATCAGCATAAATAAGGTACAGCATATTACATTCAAACGAGTACTGCATGTGTTTACGCACACACAAACACACAGACACACAGACACACACACACACACACACACACACACACACACACACACACATGCGCATATTACAAGTCTGCCAGAGTGTGACAGTGTATCTATCCACACTGTCCTCAGGGGAACTGTCGCTGTTACTCATGGCCAGACGGAACGTGATGCATTACTGCAGATTTGACGCTAAGTGCCCTTCAAGATAAGTATCTTTAAATACAGAGCTGGAGCCTGGCGCTCATCCAGCTGGGGGCAACAGAACATCTTGAAAGTGGAAAAGCAAAGGTGAAATCATCCTGCAGTAAAGGAGACTTTGTGGGATTGAGCATTTAAAATTTTGTCCTTAACGCTGTGACCTCACAGCACATCAGCAAGCGCTCAAATATTCCAAATCCAGGTTCTTACAACTTGCAGTCTGGAGATTATGATATAAATGTATTCGGTTGACAGGTTGGTTAATGTCGACCATCTGGCACTAGGGGGCAAGCTAGACCATAGGCTGCATGAAGAGGATTGCGATAGAGGATGTCAATAAAGATTAATAATGGTATAGAAAAACAGACTTAACCGTGGGCATCACTCACTAACTATAACTGTGTACATTTTCAGCTAAATTTTCAATATACACTCAATGCACAGTCAATACATGATCAGTTGAGGTGTAGCTCATTTTACATAATCCACATTTTAGTTGTCTCAAAGGTTAAAAATCCTTTTCTAACACATCTCTACAGTGTCCTGCAGTTAACATAAACAATAAAGGCATATAGCTAATTAGAGCACAAATGTCTTGTGATGAGGTAATATATAATCATGCAAATAATGTGCTAATGTTACTACTTTGTCACGTGCTTTTATTAACTTGATTTCAGTGTGATGAGTTTTGCCATTATCAGTTTTATATCAGTTTAATGTGAAATTTCTAATAAGAAAAACGCAATTGTCTTTCAAGAATGAGGCTTACTTTAGCATTTGTATATAAAATGTATTACGACACCGATCATTCACTCGTAGTACAATCCTCCATTGCTGAGCGGTTGAAAATGCCACCGGGTGGGTGAGGAGTTGGAACCGTCTTGAATTTGGGTGGGGAACTTTGTTCCAAAACAGAGTATGAGCCAAAAGGTGGGATTTGAAAGACAAATATTTCAGCACCTGTAAAAGTATTTGTTATGTCACTGGTACTGACTAGCCTTCTCGATCCCCCACAGATATATCATTGTTTCATGTTATTTCATAATACAGCAATGAGGTCACTGTAAAAATCCTACTTATTTCTCCCCCCCTAATTCTGGTCAATTATTTACCTTTAGACTATTCTGGAAAACTTTCTGCATTAGTCCTTCAGTTTCCATAAATGGTTTGTTAGCGCTCCTAAACCTTAAACCAAAGATAATGTCTCACTGCAAGCATGACCCTAACCCACCAAGCATTTTGGAGTGGCTTATTTTATCTGTCTTTTAGTTTTGTTCATTTTGGCAGGTTGGAACAAGATAACCACACCCAGACCACCAGAACGTGTGTTTACACTGTGCCAAACAAACTGCGGTGTAGTTTGATCTGAACCAACTACAGAAAATAGTTCCAAAACATGGGATTTTAATGAGATGGAGAGCAACAGCCGCCAGCAGTCATTTGTCATTTTTGAAGAGACGAGTCTAACAAAATGAAGCATTGCAGTGACAGATTACCAAACTCTATATAATAAACAAACTACTTGTAAGTTCGTGGGACTTTAGTGTACAAAAGCTGGTCCAACTGTAACTGCACAGCGTAAACCTAAATGAATGAAATACAAAATAAACACTTCAGCTGTGGTTTGGACCAAAGAAAAAAATAGACCGTAGGCGTGATCACACTCATATTCACTCTAATTCACTTTGACCCCACAGCCATCTCAGGGTACTCTACCCACACTGTCTCCCAGGGAACGCAGCTTGTAAAAGGGCTGGATGTAGAACCACGACCCCTCGTTGCCGGCCGAGTCCAGAGTCACCCTCATGGCATTCTTCTCCAACAGCGCAGGCAGACGCTTGTTTACAGTCAAGTACTTATTGCTTTTCAAATGTAACAGCTGTTGGCAAAAAAGAAACAAAGCAACATGGATACAAAAAACAGCTACAAAAAAGGACATAACAGAAAGCAAATTGACTACATGAGCTAACTGAAATGTCTGAATATAAACATTTTGTATATTTGTTTAACTGGCTGCAAAGGTATTGCAATATGAGGAAGGAGAGAATTACCATACTTAGAAGGAAGATAAAGACGGAAATATGTCAAAGACTGGCACAGCAGGACTCAAGGGAATGCTGCACTTGGAACTATGCATCTCTGAATGTTTTCTGGCTTGATTTCCCATCTAAATTATTGGAGCACTCGAAATCTCTCGTCCATAAATGCTTCTCATGACCTCTGTTGCAGCTCAGTTTCACCCATTTAATCAACTGTTGCCAGATCTGTCAAAAATAACCTATTACACACTAATAGTTTAAGACTGGCATCACACAGCATATCCTACAAATAGTTCTGAGGAACACAGCTGGCTTTTACTGCTAAAAAGCAAAATTTGGCCTTGGAAACAGTGAATGACCTATGCACAGCGGTACAGAAATGATGACGCTTGAAAGATGAAATGGAGAGTGGATCTCACTCTATTAGCTGGCACAACTGTTATGATATTATAAATTATTGTAATATTAACTTATTTTCCCATACAAGGTAACACTTATTTAAAACATTGTACTTGTTGTCTCTATAACATGAATATTTCAAAAAAGACACCCGTTGCGATATTAAACATTTTCTGAAATTGACTACGTATTTCCTATGGCAAACCAGGATCCTATTAGTGATTAAATTACCACAACCACAGAACTGTACCTATAGTTTCTCTCAGTAGCCACATAATTTCATGTCTGTGTGCAAACCATTCCTGGTCAAATGAGCAGAAAATGATAAGGCCCTTGTAACTGACTGACATAAAGAAGAGCTTTGTCCTGTAGCTATTATTCAAAACTCTCCAGTGATGAAACTTTATCAGACAGACAGAGTCATACGGTGTCAGATATGACCACAGCCCTGCTAACCAAGACAGTTTCATGTATGAGTTCCTCCTGTCTGTACCTGAATGACATTTCCATACTGGATGACTGTTCCCAGCAGCTTTCGGTTTTCAGACTCATTCTGCTTCTTTTCCAAATCAGCAGCGTGCTGAAACACAAAGCAGGAGACAGGGATGCTCAAGAACACACTCGTCTATCAGAGTACAGCATATAAAATGTTACCTACAAAAAAACTGATGAACACTTCTGAAATGCTGAATGCACATTTCACATGGATACAAAATTGTAGCTCTGTGGTACCAATAAACTCATCCATTATGTCTCCCATGAAAAAAAATGAAGGAGTAGACAAACCAAGCTAAGAAAGACACTTACATGGAGTTTGTTGAGAAGGACTGTGTCAGTGGTGCTGTTGCCTCCCGGTTTTGCCGCCTTCCAGAACTGTTTCTGTGCTGAGTATCTGTTCATAGGACACAGTTTGAAAAGGCAGTCTGGGGAATGAAAAGAAGGAGAGAGAAAAGTGAGGATCCGAACCTCAGTATTCAGTAATAGTGTATCTAAAGAAACCCAGCTGTCTGACCCGCACCTTACAGGTCCCGCTGAAATACACCAAGTTTATGGGCAGTTGGCTCATTTATCAACTTACCAAGCCAGTGACCAAAACTTTTTTCAAGCTTTAAATAGTTAATTTTATTCATTTGGATAATGGAGTCAGGTTACACCATACCAACTGGCAGAATCACCATGGTTACAGAAGCGTTCCATAGAGTGCCACTGAAAATTTTAATTGGGTAGGACAAGCCTGGTGGCTGAGTGCCGCTAGCTGGTTGGTATATTATCCTAGCCAAAGAGCTTACCTTGAAACTATTTTTTGGCCAAGCTCACTGATTTGCCAGCAGCACACACAATGTTATCGGCTAACTTTCTTGTAAAAGTTACAATCATTGAAAGTCAAATTACTTGGTCCATGAATGCCATATTTCACTAAAATGGGAATGGGAACTGTTTACTGGTGAGCTGACAGCGAGTGTCACTGGCTGCAACACCTTAATTGCTGTAGCCTGAACATCATTTCAAATATTTCTCACCACCAGACAGGGAGAAAATGTGCGGAAATGAGGGAAAACATGAATTTCAGCTTTAAGTGATGAGGACAAAAACACCCAAATTATCCATGTTCCCAGCAGATTATTTGCTTCAGCGCTCTGTGTTAAAACTGAACTGTGCAGTATGTTGAGTGGTAGAAGGCCACTAGCATTATCAACAGTGAGAAAACGAGAACTTGTAGGACCACTATAGATAAATGTTAAGCCATTTTAAATAAAAATGGTCAAATTTACACAAATGTGATCCAAAAATAATATGCTATTCTGACGTACCAGCTAACTGCTTTCCTTATCTAAACGGGAAGTGAAGGTAGCGGGCGATGGGAGACAACGTGCAGCTAGAAATCACTGTAAAGGAAATGGCTGCTTATCTGAAATAGCTTTAAAAGCATTTGGGCTTCATTAGCTACATTGAGTTGATGATACTTCATATTTAAAGCTGATCTAAAGCTGAATTCTCTCATACCCTTTGGTCACTTAAAGACTCTGATTAATAATTGTTCATTATCGGTCTGTAACTGCTTTAACTGACCTTGCTTGATTGTATTGTATGGTTTTATCTCTCATGACTTTAACTGATCCTATCTGCTCATTTTGCTTGTTGATTCTGATTTGTAATTGTATTTATTTGCATTGTAATCTCGGCATCATTGTAAATGAGGGTCACCGTCAATGATTTCTCTGAGAATCTTAAAGGTTAATACTAATAATAATAATAATTTGGCACAATTTTAATTACTAAAAGGTCAGTCTTCTAACTCTGAATAATGCTTGTAGCATACGATCACTTAACAGTCTATGTAAAGAGTGAACATAAAGCACCAGAGTGAATCATCTACTGAGGACATATGGATGATTTGGTGGTTTTGATCACTTAACAGGCAAGCTGACAGTGGGTGAATCTCCCAAAAACTTGGTGCTTTCATTGAATATTTTGGAGGGAACACACACATTTTCAGAACAGTTGCCAAGGAAAACATTTATGAATTAAATTAAATGGAGCAAAGATAATTCACTTGACATGAATGTTTTAATTCTCTCCAGTTATTACATTAATCCGGTCAGACTGAGTGACTGCTACAAGATGGATGTGATAATGCATTGACCACTGTGTGTTTGGACAGGGAAGGTGCTCCATCTTCATCCTTCATCTCCGCATGGCTATCTGCTAGCTACTAGAGGGGACCTGATAAGCTGTGACCATGTTAAAAATAGCCACTCTGGCAGCCTCTGTTGAAAATGCGGCCAACTCAACGGTGTCCAGGGATTAGCCGTCATAGGGTGCTGGATGGAAGAGAGGGATGGATAAGCGGCACAGGAGGGGAGGAGGAAAGGAAGGGAGGAGGCCAGGTATCCACAGAGAAAATGGGGCAGTGGGAGAACAGAGATGCATCGATGTGACAGGGATCTGCAAATGGGTTTAGGGCATGGAGGACAAAGAAAAACTAGGATAAATGGGAACTGCAGAGGGAGGGAGTTTTCTGTCTATAGAATAGAATAGCCTTTATTGTTATTACACCGTGTTGGTGCAACGAAATTTTGTGTGCTCCCACTGAGCCACCGTGCACCACAGAGATTTACAATATAGACAATATATACACAGTTTACACATTACACATTATGTTTATGAAACTTGCACAAGCTGACAGCTTAAGTGATGAGGGGAATATTTTCATTAATTTATGCAAAGATGATATGCAATACAAACATGCACAAAGAAAAATAAAACATTATTCTCTTAATTTATGAATAAAAGACAAACAA
Organism: Neoniphon sammara; assembly: GCA_900302535.1. Taxonomy (NCBI): domain Eukaryota; kingdom Metazoa; phylum Chordata; class Actinopteri; order Holocentriformes; family Holocentridae; genus Neoniphon; species Neoniphon sammara. The sequence continues at coordinate 6,017 of OMKZ01042600.1, forward strand.
AAACACACAAAAACACATGCAAATGTCAACAAAGGACAGTGACATGTTCCCAAAGATTACAGGATATCTTACAAATGGCCCTCAGATTTGAAAAAGAACCTAGTTGGCATCTTTGATTTATTACAGTTGAGTATTTAATACTAATGTGACCCTGCTGTGCTAAAAGCACTTCACACAGTGTGAAAGAAACTAACAACCTCTTACAGTGCACCATTCACACTGCTGATGACAACAAGCAAGTGCAAGACTGGAATGCGTGACATCACACTTTAAACACAGGTCAAATTATTTGGCAACGAACAGTCAAGTGAGCCATTAATGGACTTATTAGTGTGGTTACACTACAAACTCACGATCATTTACAGACAGGTACTGAAATCTTTTGACCATCTAGTGATTAACATGTTGTGTAAGGCAATTCACACAGTCAAATGGAATGTTTTCCATTATCATTAGAAGATTCATGTCAATGTGACCAAAATTGTAAATAACACACACACTCTTCCAGCTCACAAGGAAAAATGTGAGCACTGACTGTAAAATTACAAGTGTCACTCTGTCCAGTTCCAGAATAGAACCCCTGATTTCTGCTAGAGCAATGAGCATGCATTCAAGCATTGCCAGAGCAATCAACCTCCCTCCCGCGCGCACGCACACACACACACACACGCACGCACATATGCACACACACACCAGGGCAATTACTGTTTAATATCATGGTTTCAACCACTCAGAGATCAAAGAGGAAGAAGCAAGGTTTAAAATGTTGTTCTAAAGCTCCCTGGAAACCAGGCCTTTTAAATACCTTAAGAAGGCTATTAATACACAACAGGGATCACAGGATTTAGCCCTAGCACACTTTGTCTCTACTGATGTGGAGTCATATTAGCCCTGTCATTCGGATTTAAACAACCTGGAGAAGAGGTGAGACTGAAAGAGGACAAAAGGATGTCCAAACTAGATTCTCTGGGCATGCATCAGAGTGAAACATTACAATCCCCACACAATTTCCTGAAATATTTTGTTCTACATTTTGTTCCAGTCTAATATTATTAGAATTCTGGAAGTGAGCGGTGTGTAATATGCTCAAAGGGTGAAGAGTCCAACATCATGGGAAATTAGCAACAGGCGGGATGTGTGCAATAAAGGATTCTGCACTGCACTTGAAAAATCTATGTATTTGAGCATGTGATGTAGGTTTTGCATTACTCTTATATTTGTTGTGATGTTTTAATGTACTTCATAGGCAAAGTTGTGCTGCAAATCACACTCTCTTTGAGATCTAGCCTCTTGCATGTGAGTCAATCTCCACTGCAAATTGCAGTCTGTGTTTTTAAAATAGCAGGAAACCTTGAGAGATCTGGAAAATGATGATTACATGGGTGAACTTAAGCAAAAACCAGCAGTGTGTCTTAGAAAGACAAACAGTTGTAACTGCATGAGTAGTGAAACTGGAAATAATGTAATGCTGGTGCAGAATTGGATGTGTGGGTGTAGTAATAGTAGCAGCAACAGTGGTGGTGATGGGAGGGTGGGTATTGTTGAGTCAGGGGTATTGATCAACAATAACAAACCTCAACAGATATATTATGGTCATAATGTGCTATTGGCCCCTTTTTAAACACACAATAAGTTGTAAATAGTGTTATTGGGCGGCACAGAGCAGTTGCCTATCACTGCAGAATTTATATTTTAATTCATCTGCTATAGTGACTGATGAATCTCAAAGTAATATGCTCAGATATCAGAGCACTCTTTACTTTTAGGTATGACCATGTATTAACTTTAAAAGGAGCCACTGTGTAATAGCAATGGCACATTTAGTTTGGTCAATGTCATTCTGCAGCTAGCTGTGCAGTGCTCCACCACAGCTTTGAATATCATTTGAATAGCTCAGTTAGGAACTGACAAGATAATGCCCTTTTTTTTGCATCCTCAAATGGAAATGCAGTGCGCCTCCTTCAAAGTGCCCAGCTGCAGTTTAACCCATCTGGTCTAAAGCACTTTCTGTTATAGGAGACTGGCACACAGTATGTACTGGGGGCCAGCAAGTAACACCATTACCCTGGCATATTCACTGCATGCAAACAAACAAAATTTTAACTTATAGCAGAGAGAACAAGCAGGACCTGAGCTTGAGGGGGACTGGTCAAGAGGGTGGGAACTCTCATCAACAGGCACTTTGCCCAATTGATCTTTTGTTTTAATGCAAATTTGTCCCACTTGAAGAGCAAAAAGCTCAGCTCCATCAAATTCTGCAATGTACTGACAAGATAGAGTAACTGCATGCATCCACCAACTCTTTGAGCTCCAATAGCTATTTTTTCATTTATTAGTTATTCATATGGACTGCTGCCATGGTGTTGTACAAAGTTGTGTATATAACACACGCAGCTGCACACACATGCACAACCTCTGGCCTCATCTTTTGCTCTCTTGTTTTTATTAGTATCTGGACCAAAAACAGTTCTTATTTTAAATTCACTGCTGAGATCACTGAAAATAACACAGTATGTTGGCCCTCTATTCATCAAGATCCAACCAAGTACACAGTGCTACCCAGTCAATAAACATGTCTCTCAATAGGGCAACGATGTTAGGAATCAGTTCCAGGAAAAATCTATGTACAATATTATTACTTCAGAGGGACGAACATCTGCTGTGTCACAGAGATACAATTATGCATTCATACAAGCAACTGGGTAAGGCAATATAAATAGGTTCCCAGAGTACCCAGTGATACTGGACATATTCATCTTTTGTTTGATCTTCTAAAAAAACTCAAGATGTAGGACAGTAACTTAACAATAATAAATAACTAAAATCCACAATATGTAATTATTTGCCTTCAGGCAGTGTAATCTGTTCATTTTGTTCACTCTTCTTGTTGAGGTGTCAGCTTTGAAACAGCATCTAGCCTGAAGTTGGGGTTACTAGCATCTGGCGCTGAAGAAGCAGATGGTTAAGCAGCCTATCTGCAATAAAAAGCAATGCTGATTAGAAATGTAAATGACAAGCAACTAAGTTAGTAACCAAGTACTCATCTGCTCTAACCAAATAGTATCCAATTACTCATTTATCCGCTTTTAATTAATTAATTTATTTTGTATTTTACACTGTCATTTGACTGCGTGAAACTCAGTGACTGTCTGTGTTTGTTTCTCTGCACCATGTGTGCAGTTAGTAGACACTGATCCATTACAAAACAAGCATATTTGATCTATCCCTTTGTTTGTTTGTTTTGGACCAACAGCATGGTGGGTGTATAAGTAAGTACAGTAAGAATAAAGCATACCAGGAAGACTTTTCTCATATTCTCATAACATTGCTACTTCAGAAGAAAGAAAAAAACATTCTGGTCTTTTTCCATTCTATCACTTTTTTTGCTTAAATCTCCCTGAGAGGTTGCAAGTGTAACTCCAGAATAAACAGGGGTTCTGTAATAAACTGTGGTAAATGTTGAGAACCTCAATAATATGCAAGGTTCCTTTGCTGAACCGTTCTTAGAGGGTTCCTGATATTACAGAACCACTTATTATGAGTTCTACGGGGACCCATTCAGTACCGATTCTAGATAAATTCCTTAGAAAGAGTTCTCAGTCAAACCTTCAAAAAGGGTTCCACCTAAATCCTGTCTTTCACCTAACAGAATTTAGTGGATGATCTTACTATGTAATGTTGATCTATCCCTCCTCCTTCTCAAATCCCTTAAAAAAGGACAAGGAACAAGAGTGTCTTCTCCATCACACGCTACAGATATGAGAGCGCGATGTCAACACTGACACCTCTGACGACGTTCATGATGCATGCATGGTTCTCAATTACCACAGCCCTGCTGGATTTCTTTCCTACCAGCTAGGTAACTGCATTCACCTGGTGTCTCAGGTGAACACCCGTCCCAGATTAGATGGCTGTACCAGCTATATGGCTAACTATCATACAGGCAGGTCAGCTAGTCCCAGGCAGCCATTCATGCTAACAGATGCTAAATAAAGATGGAGCAGATATACCTCTAGAGGAGGGAACTGTATAAATAGCAGGGAAAGTATGGGGAAAAAACAGCAGAAATGCAATCAATCTTGAAAAAAAAAAACAACCAAAGGTATTATTAGCCCTGTAGCTGCTAGCTATTCTATGCCCATGGCTTACGCTGACAGTTTTAGGCCAGCTAGTTAGAGGCTGAGAGGTGATGGTAGGTTGCTGTTGAGGGCCTGATGTTTAACTCTCTGTGGTATTCTGTCTGACAGGAAACAATTAATTATGAGATGAAGGATCACGACAAAAACCCCATGTATGGTTAGATAAAACATTATTCCTTATAAGTAGACACAACCTGTGCAGAAATGTAAAATTACACCAATCAGTGCACAAATTCGTCTTTGATACGGTAAAAGGATATTAGGTGTAATTCTCCACAGTCTATTGTTGCGTTGATGATGGATGACATGAAAGACAGCACCAGTTGGGACAGTGACAGGTATATGCTGAATGAAGTCCAGCAAGGCTTTCATAATCCCATGGATATAAAAGGTCAATTTAATTTCCACTGCTTGTTCCAAGTAGATGGAAGCGACACTGGAAATTGCGTCATTTCACTCAAGAATTAATTTACCAAGACCTGCATGTAAGCCTGCCAAGTTCTCATTTAGGAAGGGATCTATTATGGTAGCACAGGGCAGCGCACCCAGAATCCTATTTGCTGGCAAGTGACAGCCACTGTGAAAACACTTTCTCTGCTACTGCAAAAACCCACCATAACTAAAGAGAGATACAGCATACTACACAATGGGCCAGTGTAACAAGTAACAGGATTCAATTATTACAGGGGTATTATGAAGGTGTAGCTTAATCAACAAAAAAATGGCTGTTTTGAATTTATCTATTTTTTTAAACCAGGATAGACCCAAATTGTGTCAAGATGATGAAAAAGGGTCCAAAATGGGTTAGCCTAATTATCTAAACCTACTTTGTCCCATGCAAAGCAAATCCACTGTATTGGTATTTATAGTATAACTGTTCTACAAACCGTGTAACCTGACATACTGTGCTGCATTTAAAATAAGACTTCTTCTTCTCAGCTTCACCTAAATATAAGCTAATTATAATCACAGTCATAATAGATTTTATTTGTGTAGCAATTTTCAAGGACCCAAAGACACTTACAAAAGAGAAAAGGCACATTACGAAACTGATGATACCAATAATTAAAGCCTGCATTTGGAAAAGGTCACTATGTATGTACGAAAAAGGCAACAAGACTAACCAAGTCCCATTTCAAAACCTTTCACGTGGTGTTGAATATCCAAATTAAAAATCTGACCCAAAAGGCAAAAGAGTGTTCACTGAAATGAGTGAATTATTGTGAAGTTCATGATAAGGTCAAAAACCTACCTTGGGAGCCATAATTGTTTGAATATTGCTAATTAGGCTACAAATTATGCTACCAGCATACTCAAACTAAGACACAAGGCCTCAAAGTTTTATTAGTTTTTTCTTGCTCTCTCAGACAAAACCAACTTCCTCCTTGATTGGAAATAGCAGCTCCTCTGCGCGCTGCTGTTAAATAACAAAGACATTATTACATCCTGGAGGCCGTGCCACACTTATCAAAAGCCTTTTTCACAGCTTTAATGACAGAATACACAGTGAAAGCTCACAGATACAAGCATGGGATGAAAGTACACTTAGATCTGATAGTATGAGAGAAACGGATATGTAGAGGAAATTACATGACATGACACTTGAGGCTCTTTGCAAACCTGTTAGAACAAGGACCAGCAATTCCCACCTTAACATAATGCTTAATCATTATCTGAATGATCACTATGAGACTGATCATTAACAATTCCATATCTCCCTCAATTCTTGACATACTAGGCCTATATGGGAATTATTTAACACAAATTAACACATCAAACTCAACTGGGGGAACATGACATTACAGTAATTTGGCATAAAACCTCACATTCAAACACGCATTATTTGAAAACAAAATGACTCCAGGAAATAACTCAGCTTCTTGAGAGGCCTATCTGAAAAAACAAGACAACCTAGTATATGGCTGGACCGTTTATGTATATTACATTCATAGCGTGCAATAAATATGGAATGAGCTTAGGTCAATGGCCCAATCCCAACTTCCCCCCTTGGCCCTACCGCTTCGCCCTACCCCTACGTTTTGCGCGTTCCCGCAAAAACGTGTTTCTTTTTGGGATCAAGGGGTAATGGTCATTTAGCCGTACAGATCCTCCACAATGAATAGCGATTTCACAAAAATTCACTATTCACGATGTCAACACAACCTTGTTTAAACAAAGATTTGTAAACGCCCCCCTGAGGACACTGTTAGCCCCAAGTCATTTTGAAACAGCAATGGCCAATGGGGAGACTCCAACACACCGCCTATCAATGGTGTAGTTTCATCATTCAGTCAGTCAGTCAGTCAATAAGCCATGGACAGACATTTGTAGGGCTGGCCGCTGTAAGGCCAACAACTTAGTACAAAGAAGAGCGTGGCGACAACTGATTTAATTTGGCGGTACAAACCCAGTTAATGTAATGTTGCTTTTTGCAGAGGAGACAGGTGAACACAAAGTAAATCAGTTACAGTGCACTGACGCCTTTTCCAAAAAGATGTCAGATACACGTCATAACAATGGACCAAGGTCATGGCTTCACATCTCAGCAGACCAAAGGACAGATGCTCAAATAAATAAACAGAGGTTGGTTTATGCTACATATGACTGTTACTTACACATTACAGCACTGTGACATCAGAGCACACTGTTAAACACAACAACTTCAATTCCTCACCCACATATTACTAAACACATTTATCACACCCTGTCAATACTGTAGAAATGTATGGTACTATATCCAGCTGAAAATCAAAACTGACCACCAATACCTCATTCCTCACAGTTCCTCATTTGTTAAATTAACAGATTAATTTACTTTTGCTGTTCCTGTTGAGGTCTCCAGCTTAAACGAGTGTATATTGATTTTTTGTTTACATTCTGCACAGTGACGTGCATTTCCATGTATATGAGAGGATAATGGCATCACAGAGGAATACAAATGATATGACTACTGTATGTAATTTTGTTAACCTTTTTTTTTTTTAATCCAGCAGCAGTTGTGCAGCTGAGCATGCACGCTCTTGTCCAGTAACGCCCTGCTTCACGTTCAGAGTTCGATTCATTCACACATGGAAGCTGCCCAGTGCAACAATTCAATTCAATTTAATTTTTTACTACTTTATCAATCATGGGGTAATTCCACACAAGCGGTTTGCAAACAACCAAAACAACATACAGTATCATATACATTACAATACAGAGAAGAGATAAAAAGTTGAGAGTTGCATGATTTTGTGTTTTTTTATACACTTTTCATTTTCAAACAAGAGAAAAGATTATTGCAATTAGCAGGTGGCGGGTAGCACCTTTTGGATAGTTAGGCAATGATTATTACATATTTTTATTTTTCTGCCCCATGGGATGATTATCTGATACTGATGCATTTTTCAATCTATATTTCATCTAAACAACTTCTTGTGCAAGGCAGTGATGTCACACCTGTCTCTTCCTATGGCAGAGACCTGATGAATTATAATGGCTGTAATGGTGTGAAATATTTGAATGAATGGATGGGAACATTGGACGCAATATGAAATGTTCTACTTTTCCATGATTTCTTGTTCACTTTCCCCCTCCTAATTTTCCCATTTGATCTGGGGATTCAAACCAGTAACATTCCAGTCACCAGCTGTATCTACCATTTGGATTACTGCGGATCCATTCAATTCAAAACACAAGAGCATCTCAGAATGAAAATGAGGCAGCAAACAACACTTTAGAAATGTTTTCATAACCCACATTGTTAATCAGCACACCTCCTACAACAATACAAGGCGGCCAACCATTTCTACACACAAAAAAACACTGACCCTTACTTAAACAAATCTTAGACACTGAGATGTCAAGAAATGCCTTTGAGGCCTTACCTCTGAATTTCTTGGGCGGGTTGTTGAGGTCGCCTGTGTCTGGTTGTACCACACATCGGTCATCCACAAGCCTGGAGACAGAGTCATCACAACTCAATCAATCACACAAGACACAGACTGACTGAACATCAAACTTAACTAGGCCTCCAAACAACTTCTATTTTTATTCACTCACTTTCTGACCACACTACTAAAGCACATACATGAACAAACAACATGAACTTGAGATGCTTCATATCCCACAATAATCACCATGAAATATTAAACATAACCAATTATGCCAATAGTTAAGCTAATTAATTGATTAATATGGCAACTACTTGTATTCACATAGAGCATGGCTGCTATAACTCTGTAACTTAGTGCATTAAGGTGTTACAGCAGTTTCAAGAACATCAGTTTTTCCTCATTAATATGCAAATTTATGCAGCAAGGTGCTCCCAAATCTAATGAGCTCTACTCTATAGGGGAAGCTGTGGTGTAAGTATGACTCATGTATTGTTCTTCAGTCACTGAGTTCACAAGAATGTGTCTACACAGACATATACAGACACACGTCACCATGACAACATAGTGTCCTTGTATCCTGTATCACGTGCAATGGCAGGACGTAAAAATACTCTTTTCTGACCAAAAATGAAAGCTCACTTGAGGCACATCAACAGCATGACAAAGAAAATCTTTAGTAGACTGCACTGACAACACACATGATTCAGGAAGGAATGAGAGGGGAAGTTAAAATTTGACACAAAAAGAAATGAGAAGCTCCTCCAACACATAATGAGCCCAAATAATTGAGCAGTGTCCTGCTATCAAGCAGTATAAACAGTCTAAACCTCCTCTACCTGTTGGAAGCGTGTTAACAGCCACACTAAGCCAGGCTGCTCAGACCTAACTTTCTGAAGCTAAAAATAAATGGAGTGAGAACAGCTTTGCCTGATATTTCCATTCCTGCCTGGGATGAATATATCATCAGGGGGTATTATGAAAGGAAACATTTGGTATAAGAGAAGCTGTCAAAATGAATGACATCCAAGGAAGAAGAGAGGACGGAAATACAGATTTTTGACCGGGGGCACAAATTGTGTGAATAAAGATTTTGTCAGTGAAACACTCTCATCAACAGTGGATCCATTCTACACAATGACAAATTGTGAGCATAATAAACCTCGACTACCCTGACACCTTCATCCCACTACACAGGGGAGTACTATCAGGCGGTAAAGTATCAACAAAAAATGCAACACCTCACTAGGAATCAATCCAGTTCAGTCACTTGGTTCCTTTTATAGCTCATGCAGCATGCGCTGCACTCATGGGGCACTGAAACGATCTTTTAAAGAAGAAAGCGTATGTTGTGAGAATCTCCTCCGAGGCAGCAAATGGCCATATCCCCAGTCATATTGTAGCACTGCAGGGCAAAGGCCACAAGCTGGTCCACTGTCAATAAAGTGCAGGACTTGCAAGGGCCATCTGTATTCAAAGTCAACCAGGATGAATCACTAAATTCATCAGAGAGTGCCAAATGTGCTTATATGTTATGGGTACTTGGGTACCATCCTCTCTGAGCCAGCAGGGGTCCAAGTGTTTTAGTGTGCAGATGTCTCTCAGGGGTCACAGACTCGCATGGCAAAAGCTACAGTTCGATATAATGCTATTTATAGCTAGATCCTCTGAGCTCATCTCTTAACAGTGAGCCCTCCCAGCAGCAACAGGGGGGGAAATGATTACTAGGCATAACAGCACCAGACGGGCTACTTGACAAATGAGCTCTGTCATGGTGGCAGTCTTCAAAGCCGTGCACACATTTGTTGCCATGGTGGGTGACGCACAACGCCAAATTGTGAGAGAGCAAGGTTTCTGAGGGATGGCAAAGGGAGGGCTTGGCATGGCCAAGGGCTGGTGAGTGGCAGTTGGTGACATGGCAAGATTAAGAGGAAAAGATTGCAGCTCTAAAAAAGGAGTGAGGGAGGAGAGGGCAACACAGATGCTGTGCTCATTTCTACCGTGGGAGAAGAAAAACAAACACCCAAGAGTAGAAAATAGAAAGGAAGCAGGGGCGAGGCACAGGCTTCTCAGACACAAGAGTATAAAATCTGGGAAAGGAGTCCTAACCTACAGTGTTAGATATGCTGTCAGGAGAGCAAGTAAGTCCATAACAAAGCCTAATTAATGGTCTCCCTCTACAAAAAAAAACAAAAAACATTTTAGTCCCTTTTACCTTCTCAATGTTAACTCAGTGTTAGTTTTGTGACAGTAAACAGTATTTCAAGGATTGCTCAATTTGCTCATAATGAGATTAACTTTGAACCCCTTGCCTTAAATGAATACAAAGTACCGCTCAGTGTATAATAACAGCCTGAGCATGCAGTATGAGATGAATAAAAGAAAAGAGACTAGTAATGTCAGGTCCACCATCTCTTAAGTACTTTATCCCTCTTTTTTCCTTTCTCCTTTTCTAACAAAACTATTCAATATAGTGTCTTCTCCAAAACTACCCAAAGTATGACTTCTAATGTGTTTTCATAGGAAACTTCCACTTTTGTGTCACGGAAAGTATTGTGCAACCTGATTTTCTTTGTTCCACTGATTCACTACTAAACTACTGTGTGTGGTGTGAATAACAGAAATAGCAATGACTAATTTTTCATCAGATAATATGTTGGCCACAGTAAAACAGTAAATACTTGTGTTAACACCTTTCCGTAAAAGCCACCAGTCAGAAAGAGGTGTTAAATCCATCTATTATTCCACCTTATTACCTCAGCTGCAGGTACAGCCATGTCACTGGCTCAAAACACCAACAATGTAAATCATTAGACAGGCGGCTGTGTTTATTTACAGTAGCTTTGTTAAGGCTGTTCATTATGCAGCTGTGCACTCTGCATGATGGGATGGTATTGTCTCTAGCTCCATCTGTCCGGCGCGATCTCGGGGAAAACTGTGACAGGAGGAGGAGGAGGCGGGGGGGAAGCAGAGGCGGTGATAGGGTCATGACAACCGACACAAAAACAAGCAGGCTTACCCTAAAGTGCTGATAAATCCACTGGTGGAGCCCTCTGCATACAGGGAACAAATGTCCCCGATATGGAGGAAACTGGACATCTTGTCCGACATGGTTCCTCACCTTTCACTGCACCTGAAATGATTGACAAAACAGGTCTGTAAAGCTTGAACCGTTCAGAATTGTGCATCTTTCTCAACAAATACAAGATGACATGAATGCATCCTGACATTTCAGCTAGTCAAGGTGAAAATGTATTGTGATGGTTATCTTGGCTCTGTTATTAGCTTTCTTTAACCCCTCACTGTTTTATACTATGTTTATAATGTGTTTTACAAATTAAAATTATTTGACTTGGATTTGATGTGACATTTTATATTGTGTTGGATACAATGAATAGCGTTCACCTTGCCACACTGACTGATTTGAGTGAAGAGAAGTCTGTTTGAGGGATCCAGGTCACTGTTTGCATAAATGACAGTTGTGTGGCATTTGTGCAGACCTGATCCTGCACACCATGACTGAGCAATGGGTGATTTAGTCAAATACTTGAAATTCAAGTGTAAACTGTTGACAGTAAAATGATATCAGATAAGCTTTAATTAAACTGCACAGAGCAGGAGTACTGAACATCCAAGAGAAACACTATCACTGTCATAACCTGGACCAACTGGAGGTAGTGGCCAGTTGGTTTCAAAGTTGGGTTCAAACTGTGACTCAATATTTCTACCATATCATCAGAGCACCACCTACTGTAAGATCATGATTAACCTTTGTGTAGCAGTTAATCTAAACTGATAATACATTTACATCAGATATTCAAAACTTTTGTGTTGTGTAGGCCAAACATTATCCTCTTATCATGGCTTCCTGTTCATTTTGTACATATGGCCTATATGCACAACATATAGGCCACAGTATATGTAACTTTCAAAAGCTCATAGATCTCATAAATGACTGGACAGCTCATAAACGGATTAAGTTTAGAGTAAGACCTACTCAGGTTGGAAACCTTGATGTTAAACACCTGCATGGAGAAGGGTTATTAGAAATGAAAACAATCAAAAAGCAATCAATAAGAACGCTCAACACCTGCCATGTAAATAAAAGAGTGTCTCTCAACTCACTGTAGTATTATTAGCCATCTAAAGCCAACAGAGTTTAAAATGTAGGTCAGAGACCTTTAGACTAACTGGGCATTAATAAACATAAGCAGAATCTTAAGCCTGTCAGTTTACTGAATGCAATATAAAGACTCAAGATTGAGAGCACAGTCCTATGTAAATGAAGTTTATACTCTTCACAAGTTAAATGTATTGCCTATGGTTGTAGACTGGGATGTAGTGAAGAGTAAATCCATCTGCACACAGAAGAATGTCGGATAATAAGTAGCATCAAAATAATGGAAGTCAAAAGAAAACAGAGTCCCAAAGGGAAAAAAAGGCATCAGTGTGTGCTTTTCAAAATGCAACTTATGTTTTATGCTGGTTTAGTTATTTACTTTATGATGGTCACTGACTGAAGGTCATACTTTAGCCAGATTTGGATTTACCACCTGCCTACATCACTGTATACAAGCCTGGGGAAGTCAAAGCTATAAAAAGTGGCTATTTTGCAGCTTGTATAACCCCAATAACAATAGTCATTATGAGAGTGCTGTGACACATTAATACGATTTCCTGAAATGCCAACAGCTAATACAAATATTCCTACTGAATCACAAGTCGCTTTACATGACTGAACAAAGCTGCTGCACGTCTTTTCTTTTTTTTCTTTTTTTTTTCCATTTGATGAGCTGCAGCAAAACAACCGGCAAACAATCAGCGCGTGGGCTTCCTTTACTTCCTTCTCAGGGATGCTGCTGCTCAATGACAAATGAAAAATACCCTAGCTGGAAAAGTACAAGGCGAAATGAGGATTTTACCTGGCAGAACAGGACGAAGGCGATTTAAAAAAAGAAAGAGAGAGAGAGCGAGAGAGAGAAAAGCGACAGTAAGTGGGTCAGCAAAGGTTAATTTCCACAGCGCTATCCTCGGTTAAGTCCATGGTAGAGAAACTCCAGTCAAGAGCAGGCTGAGCGGTGTTATCTCTGACAGCTGAATGTGTCCTCGGCTACAATCCGCTTCTTACCTCCTCCACATGCTCACTGAGGGAACGCCCCTTTCATTAGTATCTATACTGCGGCGGAGCTCTCTGGGAAATGTAGTTTTTGCTTTAGTGAAAGTGCCGTCACATGCAGCGCTCACGAATAGAATAGAATAGAATAGAATAGAATAGAATAGAATAGAATAGT